>OMKY01231476.1:0-13003 GCA_900302395.1 Bregmaceros cantori | reverse complement strand
CGCCCCCGAACGCCTCCGACCAGTCCGTCGCCGTAGTTTCCCCAGCACTCGTCTCTGCTGTTGGCAGAGGGACTGCTTGGTCACATGACCTGACGCGGCAAGGGCGGCGCGGCAGTGGTGGCGCGGCATAGGCGAAGTCATAGTGCCTGACGCCCAAGACGCGCCGCCCAATTCGCCCAAGAAGCAAATTCGCGGGGTTTGGCTCCTAACCGTTTACTTTACATATAATTTATTCGCTCTGGAAGCCCAATTCGCGTTTGGTTTGAACACACAGTTAAAATGCATTATCATTCAAAGTGAATGACCAGCAGACCAATATGTGTGTTTTAAGTCATTTTTGATTTAATTTCACAGCTCCATCCATATTAAAAATACAGAGAGAATAGAAGAAAGAAGGAAACATCTAGACAACCGCCCGGTTCAATAAAAGCATGGAAATAAAAGAACGAGTGTCCGGGAGAACGCAGAATAAAAGGTTTCCGTGGTTGTGGAATTCCATGAGCAAGTAATCTCCCTTTTTCTGAACAGTATCACATTTTTTTTTCCTTTTTCACGGCAACAAGTGAAAATATTTTTGATAATTATATTTACAATACACTCACTTTACATAAATACAAGAACAACATTAATTATTGTATTTAAGAATCTGAAAAAAAAAACTAAATAAAAAAAAAATAACATTGGTTTTACTATTTCCATTTTTTTCCATCAGCGGAAATCAATTGCAGATGACACAGATTAGGAAAATAGAGTATTGAAAAGTCAGTGGGAGCAGGGGTGGGGGGGTACATTGTCCATTGAAACACTCTCAATTCAAGTGGAATTCAAGTGTGTCAAGCATGATGTAATTCAATATCCAATGAACAATGAATGGAGGAATAGAAATATCTAAAGTGGAGATGGGATTTAAAATGTATTTTTTGTACACATTTTAATTATAATCAGGACATTACATATGAACAATTCTAGATTACTGCTGATTGTCAGTGGTGGCTATGCAAAGGAGTTGTGAGCAGTCGGTGGAGCAGGTTATTTTGTCTGGTTGATTATCAAGAAAAGGGCTAACGTCAACGTTCCTCCAAAAACAAATGTGAATTTCTAATCATTCAAAAAATAAAAAATGAAAACATAAAAATAATAAACTAGAAGCACTCAGAGATTGCAAACATGCGCCGTAGTGGTACAAATAAATAGTACTTTTAGTGCTAGCAGTAAGTGTGGTAACCCATTATCAATGCAAGTGCTCGAGTAGCGTGATTGCGATTGACCCATAGACTGTATTCCCACCGGCGAACATGCCAACTACACTTCCCAGCCCCATGCGACCCGGAAGTCTGGTCACGTGACCGCGGTAAGCGTCAAGCGATCTATCGGTAAGTTGGTGATTAAGTATGATTATGT
The DNA here is from genome assembly GCA_900302395.1 of Bregmaceros cantori. Taxonomy (NCBI): domain Eukaryota; kingdom Metazoa; phylum Chordata; class Actinopteri; order Gadiformes; family Bregmacerotidae; genus Bregmaceros; species Bregmaceros cantori. Next base: position 11,602 of record OMKY01231476.1, on the reverse strand, counting down.
TTCTTATAGTCTACAAAAATGCACCAAAATTGAACCGATTCTTCTGTGTGTCATTTCCAACTGTGCAAATTTTCATCCCGATCCGTTATCTTGGGGACAGACAAACCAACCAACGCTACCAAAAACATAACCTGCGTAGCATAACCCGGCGCAGCCCAAGCACAGGTAATAATTAACTTTTCCAGGTTTTTTAAATTATGTAATGAAGTGATCTCATATGTCAAACGCAAACAAACGCATGATTCAAAAATCTTCCTAACCCGTTCGATTTACTCATTTTTGTCAGAATTACTAGTGGAAGCAGCCATCCCATTGGTCCAGAAGAACGTGTGACCACACCAGTGAGTAACTTCAAGTCGGATTTTGGCTGTATTTCATAATTATTTATGCAAAGCGGTGACTGAAGCAGGGTGGACAATATGTAATTGGTCACAGAGCAACATTTAGTGGTTGTATTTTGAGGATTTAGGAGGACTTTATACAGGCAGGCTATACAGACACAGAAAGTGTGGTTCAGACGTAGTAGTGGTAGGTAGTAGTAGTAGTAGGTAGGTGTGTGCTATTACTATTGAATTATTCACCATTTCCACTGTTAAGGTCTATGTTTATGTGTGCGTCCGTGAAACGCCAGTGCGTTGGAATTTAAGGTAAAACGTTTTATACGTGTCGCTACCAACTGTGATTATTGGCAGGAATGGTACAGTCACTATATACATATACAATATTATATGTGATATTATGACGTCATAATATTATGATACTTCCAGTCCCATATAGACATAGTGGGGGCAGGGGGCATGCTAAATGAATAAAAAGTTGTGCAAGTAGCCAGCATATCGGATGAATATGGAGCCAACCACACTTGCTGTAGCTGGTGCTCATAATTCCAATGTTTTGTCAAGTATTTTCTATCTAAATAAAGTTACAGGCGTCACATGACCAGTAACGGCCCGGAGGCATGGATGACGTCAGACGCCAACGAAAGAAACACACAGACGCATGGAGCAGAGAATTAGGGTTGCAACTAACAATGGCTGTGTATGAAATTGCTCGCGATCCCCTATATGGGGTGCACGCCATTTTGTAAGGGTTTCCGAATTCTCCCTGCACGGCGAAAAGTAGTGAGCATCGATGTACCCTGGACGGACCAATATAAAAAATGACCTGAACTCCAAAAAAATGGCATGGCAGGAGGAAATAATGACCGACTGTGGCAAATAGTTATAAATGTAACTAAAAGTACTTCTCACTTTTTGTGATTGTTGAATTTTATAATTATATTTTTTATAATTATATTTTATAATAACTTTGACGGCGCCAACTGTAGTGTCCGGAATCAACATTAATCGACCAATTTTTCATCTTGTTTTTCAAAGCACCAATCGCTTTGGACTTTTATAACCCATAATGCACTGCGAGACGTTTTAAAAATAACCTAAACTTCAAAAAAATGTCACGGCGGGAGTAAATAGTGACTGACCGCAGCAAATAGTTATAAATGTAAGTACTTTTGACTTTTTCTGATGATTGTTGAATTTTAATAATTATAATTTTATTATAATTATAGTATTTATATTTTATAATAAATTTGACGCCGTCAACTGTAGTGTCCGAAATCTCGTCCATTGCCATTGACATCACTATAAGTAAGTGCACTATATGGGGGGTAGGGAGTAGGAGATAGGGAGCAATTTCGGACACAGCCATTGTTAACATTTCCAAGAGCCGACTCTTTCGTGCTAACTTATAACATATTGGGTTTTCACCCAACCTTACTTTTATTTTTAATGTTTGTGTTGCTGTGGGGCTCAACAGTGTTCACTATCCAACAGAATGGGCGGGGCCATGATGCTAGGAATGGAGACTGGTATTGGGAACAACATATATTCAACATGTTTTAGCAAAGAATTGACCAAACAAGGAAACTATTAATTAATCGGTTGCAGGTCTACTTGTAATGTAATGGGCAATTTGAGTTATTTCAGTGACGAGCAAAATGGGAAAAACTGTTATTGAGCTTTGGTTTGTGCAGGTGATATTATTATTTGTGCAGTAGGGTTTCCTGAGTTTCCTTCGTTATAGTTGTTAATAATACCAATACATTAATCACTATAATATTATCCTGCAATGCACTAGAGTAAAAAAGTAATCAAGAAAAAGCACACATTGATGCCAATTTTAGCCTTGGGTACGTATGTATTCCTCCATTCATTCGCATGGCAACAGAACTGGTATGGCATTACAGCATGGAGTCACCCTATGCACCGGTGACGTGCCGTAACTGGATAGGAAAGATCGGTTTTTGAAAAGAAAAACATTCTCATCTTCCAGCCAAAGATGTGGGAATGAAAATAAAATAAATAAATAAATCATCCAAACCACAAACTTGAACCAAATCACTGACTTCCTGCTGCCTTTGATTGTAAACCATGACATTTTTGTTGTTGTTATTCCAATGTTGTGTGTTTGGGCACATACAATGAAGAGAGGTATGGGCCGGGCTTTATTTTGTCAAGTGGGAGGTCCCGGAGCCCAGCGGACAGCGGCCCAGTAGCTCCGAGGTGGGGGGGGCCAGCCACTTTTCCACAGGCTAACTTAAGGCCAGCACGGCACCGTTCACATGCTCATCCACCCGGAAAATTGTTTCTCTACAAGCGCAAATCGGCCAGGCAACACCAGTCTTCAGGACCCACTGAGGTGCGGGTCTGGAATGTGGCCATCGGTGGCCACGTTTGCTGGTCGCCGATTAGTCACGCTCTTAGGGGGTGGCGCAACGTGGCCGGCCACATCACTGGAAGGGGGGCGTGTGCTTGGTTGAGGTTTTTTTTTTTTTGTAGTGGAGAAGGGGCTTCATATACTATGGTTAGTATGTCACTGCTGCAAGAGCACGAACCCCCAACACATCTCATAGAGGAAATGCTTTGTGAATAGCATTTCCAGTAAAATATAAAATGTTGGTGGACACCACACAGTTGTGTTTATCTTGAAAGTTGAAAGCTGTTGAAACTCACTCGTCACAAACAATCTAAGGCAGCAAAATGTCGTCAGCCTGACTGCAACACAATGGATATGAGGAATTCTCTGAATTTCTATCGTTACAGTATATTCAATTCAATTCTATTGTTACAGTATATTCAATTCCTGTTATACAGCCAACAGTTGAGATTGAACCACAATCCTCATTGCAATTGTAGAAATGCTTGAGTAACACATCAAAAGCTAGGGGTTATTTCACCAACCAAGCTAGATGGTAAGCCAGACCGACCGATGTGCAGCGTTGAGTCGTAATTTCCAGTAAACACTAATCTACTGCATTGCTTTTAAAAGTTTACTTACCTAAAAAACATTACTTTGTTTCATAATAAAGCTCATAACTTTGGAGTAATTTAGCATTTTTGCGATATTTTCCGATTTAAAATGTGGAAAATGAAAAAAAAAATAAGTTAGATGAATTAGATGAATCAGAATGCAAAAAAATTAAAATAAAAAAAACATCGGCCAGGTCAGTCCAGTTTTCAGGACCCACTGAGGTGGCCAAAAAAAAAGTTAGATGAGTTAGATTAATCATAATGCAAAAAAAAAACATTCCTAACTCTGCAGAGAATAGCATAGTTGCTATTTTTTTTATAGTGGTGACTTACTCCATGTCAAAGACAACCTTTTTAGTGAAGTCTGGTTTTGAGCTTAGCTTGGTTGGTGAAATAATAGTGGAATGGATAATGGGGTGGTGTTAACATGACATATAAGGCTTAGTGTGGACAGGGTGGGTGGGGGCGATTAAACATCAAGAAGTTAGAGGTCAGATTTTGCATAACGGCATCTGTGCTTTCTTTTTTTGTGTTTTATACAAAATGTTCTGCGGTATAATTTTGAAACCATTTTCTTCACTTGTATAAACTAGAAACTGCCAACCTAGAGCAGTTGATTACAAGGTTATGATATTGAGGCACTCTTCATTGTTATTGCATAACTTTGACCCTGGTTGCCATAACAAAATTATGCTTGAAAAAGGAGGAAAGGGGGACATTGTTTGAAGGAATAATACAATACATTGTCCTGTCGACATATCGCTTTGTCAGCTTCAAGCTTCAAATTGTAATTATTCAAAAATATATATTGGTGGATTAAGGCATGCATCGTTATACTGAATGTGAGACATTACTTCAACTGACTGAACATAACTGTATAGTCACATGTTTCCTTTCATCCGACGAACAAGCAAGAATATTTATATTTTCTCCCCTTCCTTACACAATAACATGCAGTGGCCTGGCGAGCCAGAACCCACGCATTGTCCACGCATCGCCGTCGGTACGGAATCAATCGTCCAATCAGCGCGGATGTGGGGGTACGTCGCTTGTCCCACCTTCTGTGTTGTGACTGGATAACACGATTTGATTGACACCTTTTTTTAACGTTTTCCGACCCTGGTTTTACCAGACCCAATGCAAGCGTCCAGTGATGTGCGATGCGTGGACGATGCGTTGGTTCAGAGCTACAAAGGAGTACAAGCTAAAATGGGGACAAGCCTGAGCATGAAAATAAAAAGCGCACCTGAAATTAATAATTTCAGAATTTCAGGTAAAGGAGTTTTGAGTAATTAGCAAAGCACCATGGTTTGGCGCCCTACCCACAGCAATGTAGCCTGGCAAACCAGAACCCCAAAAAATCGTCCACGAATCGCAGGCGACTAGACGATCCGATGGGTCTGGACCGGCCAGGCAGACAAATCAGATTATCGCCCAAATTCGGGTGGTCCAATCAGCGCCCCGTTAAGGCGGGCCTTGTTCAAATGGAGGCGTCGAAGTGTGGGCCTCCACGCCATTTGTCACACCTACAGCGCTGTGATTTGGTCTGCTTAATCCAGACCCAATGATCATTCCAGTCACTTGCAATGCGTACTCGGTTCCTTAGTAAGAACAAGCTCATCGGCCATCGCTGGCCGACCAAGAGTACAAGATATAGAGGCGTCAAGGGGTGGCCTGGCAGTATGGCATACAGGGCATTTTCCCGGTGGGCCGACGCCCCTCCAGGGCCAGTGATGATACATTATTTTTTTATTTGAGGAAAATGTGACCAGCAGGTTGCAGCCCACGACTTCAGCTCTCGGCCTACACATGTATTAACGTGTATGTATAAATGGTAGGCACACATTGGGGAGACTCTAGTGTTAGCTCAGGTGCACCGTAGCCCAGTGCCAATCAAAAACACATTCAAGCAAAAGCAATGTTGTCACTTGTTCGTCAGATCTAAAGAAACATACGACTATGAGCAATATGATATTATTCATAGTTGACAACGTACATTTTATTGTCGAGCGGGAGAAAGAAAACAAAAAAATGTAAAAGAAAAGAAAAGAAAAAGGGAATTAAGTACCGTGATATGATCAGAAAATACAGATATTTCTGTTAAATATGAACTGGCACTGACACCCATGGATGAAATGATTAAAAGCATTAATAAATTGGAAAAGACCAACCAAGACAAACAAGTTACATCATATAGAATCATTTACACAATGTTTCTGCAAATACATTATAAGCCCCTTTTTTCACTGTATCAAATTAGATAAATTACTGTCTCTGAAAAAAGACTTTACATGTATAAATGTATTTACTGTATATCTACTGATCAAAAGCCATATTCTAATGTATATACATCCTGTGGAACTCAGTAATAAGATTTTATATTTCACTGTCACATATATTACAATAATTTTTTTGCATTTTTTTTGTACAGAAAATAGCTATATGCAACGACGAAGTAAGTCTTCCCCGGCTATTTTTTTAACGTTTTTTTTTCTTCTTTATACAGTAAACAAATGGTACATTTATAATGTTTGATTATTTGTGGATAAATTGAATCCTAAAATAAAAATATGTTTTGAAAATGATACTACAAAACAAAACAAGGTGCTGATATGCTTTCTGCCAAACAAAGAAACAAACAAAGAAACAAACAAAGAAACAAAAAGTAAAATGATCAAGAACCAGACATATCCATGTGCACAAATAAACTGCATAAATATAACACAAGGACATAATCATGTCTAATTTGGTGCTTTGGATATATGTGTGCAACTAAGATTGTGGAATTCAGTCGTGTGCATGCAGATGTGTCAATATGACCAAGTGGAAATAACATATGTGCTATCTCACTTTTTTTTTAACCAGGTATAATTTTGCCTCCAAGGAACGTGAAGAGAATCCCCAAATTTCCTTATAAGTGCACGGTAGCAGACAAGTAAAATTTACACAATGCTTGTCGGCTTGGGCTGATGTCAATGCTAATGTAATGTTGAAGTGATGATCAGTGAGTGAACTTTACATCCTGACGTATTGCCTGCCGTGGCCGGGTGGCGGCAGACATTTTGTTGGCATCACGTACAGTGTATACGTATACACACGGTTGAAGGATGGACGTAATTAGCAGAGATGGCAAAAGTATGTGAATTTCTTACTTGAGTAAGAGTAAAATAAATTTGTAAAAAACAACTTGAGTACGACTACAAAGTACTGATCCAAATATATATAGTCTAGTAACGTAAAAAGTACAGGGTGAGAAATGTACTCAAAAAGTATTTTTGAAAGTATAAAGGCAATATTTTTTTTTGAGGGGCACACCCAGAGATTAAATGAAAACAACGTATTAACTGCAACTGTGCTCAGTGCATTACCGAGTACCGCCCCCTACTGACTCATTCACGCTATATACATGCAGTCCCACCATGTCATAGGACAAGTAAGGAGTAGAAGTACTGATATTTTGGTTACAAATCTACTGAGTAGAAGTAAAAAGGACTCACAGAAAAACTAAAGTATTTGTACTTCGTTACTTGCCATCTATGGTAGTTAGGCTGCCATCTGACGGACAATGTTATGCAAATCTCGCGCTCTGCCTGTTCGTCAGACCACAATGATACCACCGTAATGTCTGCTGCCGCCAGACCGTGACATCATCGTGCAAGTCTTTTTTTCTTTACTAGAATTTTATATTTTTGGGGGGTAATAATATTTGTCCTGTTACCAAGACATTAATTAACACAAATGTCAAGCCCGGCCTTTTATTTCACCGGCCTAGCTATTTCATCAAAATCCTTCATTGACTCATACGTTTCCACGTTACATACTGTAATGTAGAGTGTCTGCGTCCGAAATCGCTCCCTATATAGTGCATTATATGGTAAGCACCATTTTGTAGGGGCGTCCGAATATTCCATGTACCCTATATAGTGCACTCAAAGTATCCCACAATGCACCACGAAAAGTAGTGAGTTTTGATGTACCCTAGACCAAGCTATATAACCCAGATGCATTAAAAATATGACCTAATTTACAAAAAAGTCAATAGTGACCGACCATGGCAAATAGTTATAAATGTAAATACATTTGACTTAATGTGATGGTTATTGAATGTTATAATGTTATAATATATTTTGACTTGGCCGACTCTAGTGTCTGAAATCTCGGTCGTTCCTTTTGAGTGCCCTATAAGTGAGTTCACTATAGAGGGAGTAGGGGAGAGGGAGCGATTTCAGACACAAGATATGCGTGTGTGATGTGTATCTGCAAACTCACTACAGATTCATAACATTTACTGGCTTCTATTCCAAAGGCATGCAGTGACCAGTTACCGTGTGATGTTTGTTGTTGGCTATCAAGGGCATGTCTTTGTGTAGCACGGTTAAATTTATTTATTTTTCTGAGTCCTAATATGTTGTACTGTCTTGGTTTGTGCCTGATGATAATACAACCTGGCGAGCCAGCGCAGTAGGTCGACAAGCGGCGTGGAGGCGTGACAACCAAACTCCGCCAACATCTCGCGTCTCCCATATCAAACTCCGCCCACGTCTCGCTTCAAATAATTTGATTGGTTTGCCCGTATTACGGGTGACGTCTGCCTGATTTGGATGGATGATTGGTTGTGTTGTGACCGGCCCAATGCATTGTGGGCCTGCACCGTTAGTAACTTGGTGGTTGCCGACACGCCCCTATAAATGGAACCTGAATGAAGCTTGGCAATGGGCTAAGCTTAGCCTGTTGTCGACCTGAGTTCAGGTGCATTCCCCCAGCTCCTCCACCAGGGGGCACACTCCAATTACAGTTGGTTCTGGCTCGCCAAGCTAATGATAAAATACAGATACGTTTCATACAGTTGAGTAAAAAAGGATGAGGCACATGTCCTTTGTTTGTTTCCACAAAGGATCGGGATCATAAATGCTCTGTGAGACAAGCTATAGAGCCTTTTCACGTGACATCATGACAACAGCGTCGGCCATTTTGGACCTGAACAGCCGCAACAAACAACAGAGAAACAGCCTAAGGAGAATAATTACTCATAGGATGGTGGCACGGTGGCGCAGTGTCTGCGTGGGATTCCTCCGGGCACTCCGGTTTCCCCCACCACCAAAAACATGTTCTAGTCAACCTGCTCCAGTCAGTGCCCCTGGCCAAGGTACTGGCTCACAATCTACATTCAGGGATGCGGAGGAAGAATTTCACTGTACATGTATGTATGTGTGACTACATAAAGTATCTTAATCTTCTCTGTTGTTTGCTGTGGTATTCGGAAATAGTTAATGTCAAAAATGGCGGTTGAGCCTACGAAGGTCATGTGACTGAAAAGCCAGATAATTCATGCTGCTAAAAGCAAAGGTAGGTTGGTTTCATGTTCTGCATTTGTGAATGCCACTGCTATTATTTTATTGCCTGGTGAGCCACAACCAACTGATCGTCCACGCATCGCACGCGACTAGAACGGACATTGCTTCTGGTCTCGAGAGAACCGCCTCAAAGGGGCTCTGGAATTCAAAAACCTGATCATCTGATTTGTTGACTCGCTCGAGACCAGACCCAATGTTCGTTCTAGTCGCGTGCGATGCACAGACGATGAGTTGCTTCTGGATTGCCAATCTAATTATTTTAGAGATTCAACTAAGTATATTTGGAGATGAAATTAACCCCTTAGATGCATTGACAGTAGCCTATCAATGAAAGGGTGAATCAATGGTGTCCTGCAGAAGAAAGGCAGACTGTGTACCTGTAAGGTAGATGAGTGCAAACTGTCAGAATATAACCTGGTATTTGGAGATATTGCTCATATGCACACGTACAACACGGCAACAAAATAATCAACCATTATGCCACACTGGACACCATTATAAATGACTTCTATTGCAATAGCATCACTACGCTTGTTTTTTTCCTGATCAGAAACAGATTATTGCACAATGGCTGTATCCGAAATCGCTCCCTATCCCCCATATAGTGCACTATATGGGGCGCACGCCATTTTGTAGGGGTGTCCGAATTCTCCATGTACCCTAGATAGTGCACTGAAAGTATCCCACAATGCACCGCAAAATGTAGTGAGCATCGTATATGTACCCTAGATGAAGCAATATAACCCATCATGCATTGTGAGACGTTTTAGAAATGACCTAAACTTTTAAAAAATGCTGCGGCAGGAGTAAATAGCGACCGACCATGGCAAATAGTTATGAATGAAAGTACTTCTGACTTTTTCGGATGATTTTTTAATTTTATAATTATATTTTTAATAATTATATTTTATAATAATTTTCAACGGCGCCAACTCTAGCGTCCGAAATCTCGGGCGTGAGTATAGTGAGTGCACTATATAGGGGGTAGGGGATAGGGAGCGATTTCGGACACAGCCAATGATTGGTAGGCTTTGATTCATATGGATGCGACAGTTGGGCAATGACCATCCATTATCCAAAAGTCAGGAAAATTCAGGAATATTCATCAAACTATCTAGTATCTAAGTATTTCATAGATTCCATGATGCCAAGAAACAGTGCTATAAGACAGTATCGGTTTATTATCAAGATTTCTCCCTGGGGCATCCAGCAAAAGCGACAAGGTTCCCGACTAGAGCATAGAAATTTGACTCATTTGATGACCATAAAAGGGTCAAGGTTTGGGTTAGACTCTGGGACACGGATACGCCGTAATGTTTTGTTAGCTAAACAAATCTGTAACTTGCCCACGATTTCAACACTTCCATTATTGCTAGCCACATAGCGACGACATCAGTACTGCATCTGTGCACAGCACGGTGAGGATACGGGTATAAGGATTAGTCGATTAATCGATGCCTAACCGATTATGAAATTAATCGACAACTAATGCAGTAATCGATTAATTGCCAATGATTTGAATCATTGTTATTGTCAGCAGTTTTTGCTGACACAACCACTTATTGATCTCCACAAATTTGATATCACTTGAAATCACTTGAACTTCTGAAATTATTCATGAAAAACCTTGGCACCGGCATCCAATCCAATTATTTCTTTCTCCCATGGTATCCCGTGAACACACCGGCCGTTTTCCAACTTCGTCTTTTAGGCGACATTGGCCCTAACGAGCGATATTTGTTTTACATTGTCTGTTTAAAAATCTTCTATTATTGACTTAACCATGATAATATGCTATCACTCGCCGGAAGATGGCAGCCAAACTACATTATGATATTTGCTCCTATGTAATGGACATGAAGTGGAATTAACTGTACTGTACGTATACTAGGGTGAAATCAAATTTCAATAGGGACATTTTAATTACAAGATATCAATTCGGCTGGCAAAAAAAGCAAAATCTTGAGGAATTGCATTGAGATTTAGGGGTGCCACCTAACACATGGAGGTTATCAAATCAATGTGAATTTTAAGTACTTCATTTGTTAGGTGACACCCTTAAATCTTGATGAAATTCCTCAAAATTTTGCCAAAGTTGTGTTTTTGGTCATTCAAACAAAATGCAATGCCAGCCGAATTGATATATTCGAATTAAAATTTCCCTATTTAAATTTGATGCACCCCAAGTCATATTGAATACTTCACCGTACGTGATACCTGCAAAATGTCTGGCACTGCCAAGCCATGACGTCGTGGGCCACAGCCTTATTGATCAAGTTGAACAAGCGTCCAAGAGTGGAAAGGGTGTCTTCAATGTTTTACCCTCTTCTCAACAAAACACCTTGCTTGTGCAGGACTAGACTGGTGAAAGGGTTGCAGATTATATTAAGCAGAGATGTGACCAGGTCCCTCTTTCAAGTCTCAAGTCCTTCTTGGGCAAGTCAAGTCCCAGGTCAACTCCAAGACAAGTCATCATTAACATGCTCTAATTTTAGCTCCAGAATCTGATTTTAATAAAGTAGCAAAAAATCAAACGATGCTATTATAAAAGCCAAACTATTGCTTGCTTTTGACTTTATTACAATCAGATTCTGGGGCTAAAATGACGGACTTCGAGTTGACTTGGGACTTGACTTGACTTGCCCAAGAAGGACTCGAGACTTGAGACTTGAAAGAGGGACTTGGTCACATCTCTGATATTAAGTAATTGTTCATTTTGCGTATTTTGATTGGCCTTTGTTCCCCAGTGCTGTCTAACATTTAAATTAATCACCCGCGCATTGCACGCGACTAGAAGAACTAAGTCTGGACTAAGCAGGCTCGAAAAAAGTGTCAAATGATGTTATCAAATCACAGCGCAGTAGGTGTGAAAAGTGGCATTGTGGCCCATGGCTTGATTTGAACAAGGCCCACCTTAATGGGGCACTGATTGGAGATCCC
>OMKY01231474.1:0-13286 GCA_900302395.1 Bregmaceros cantori | reverse complement strand
ACCACGATATATATATATATATATATATATATATATATATATATATATATATATATATATATATATATATATATATATATATATATATATATATATATATATATATATATATATGTTTTCCGTGTACTATTCATTTAGATATTTTTAACACAATTTGGTTGAGAGACATACCGAGACGGACAGAGAGAGAGAGACGAACAGAGGGAGACAGAATACTTTTTGCCACTAACTCTCCCAGAGTACGCACAAAGCTACTAAATGAGGGACACTTGATAAAGCTATAGAGATAGCACGTTCCCATGAACTCGCCCAGGCACAATTGAAGGTGATGGCCAGTGAAAACAATGAAGTGCATGCCATACAACACACGAAAAGAAAGCCAGACGTTACCAAACACACCAACAAAGATAGTTAGAACAAAACAGGTGATGGACAGAAGTCAATTAATAAAACGTGTAGTGCATGTGGTGGAAAGCAGCACAACAAACAAGATTTACATGTCCAGAAAAAGGCAAACAGTGTTTAAAGTGCCAGAAATACAACCACTTTGCAAAAGCTTGCAGATCAAAAGGCAACACCACGACAGGAAAACCACCTCAGAGAAACGTCCACAGCGTTGAGGATGATGAGTACACCGAATAATTATTTGTGGACATTGTAAAAGTCGATAAGAAAGACAAAGAGACTGCCTATGCAGACATAGGGCTCGGACCACAAAGCAGGAAAATTAAGTTCAAACTTGACACCGGTGCACAAGCTAATGTGACACCTCCCAAAGACTTTGCCACACCCATGCCTAACACACCAGTAATAGCTGACAACCACAAACTCACTGGATATGGTGGACATCCATTAAAAGTAAATGGCTACTGCGACCCGGTTGCAAAATACAAAAACCGAACAATCCGGCACAAGTTCTACATTGTCAACTGCAATGGACCACCAATACTACGCTACCGTGCTGGGAGTCATTAAAGTATGCCATTTCGAGCGACTGTGAGGATGAGGCCAATATACTGAGTGAGTACGCTGATGTATTCAAAGGCATCGGTGAGTTCCCAGGGGAATGAGGTTTCAGGATAGATCCAAATGTGGCACCAGTAGTTTGCCCACCCTGAAGAGTGCCACATGCATTGAAAGAATGTCTGAAAACCGAGTTGGATGACATGGAAAAAAATGGCATAATATGCAAAGTGCCAACCGAATAGGTTGTGTTAGTTGTGTGTGAAAAGCCAAAAATACACAAGCTAAGAGTGTGCTTAGATCCACGACCACTGAACAAGGCAATACAAAGGCCGTATTACCCCCTACCCACACTTGAGGACGTAACATCCAAACTTGGTGGGGCAAAATATTTCAGTGTTCTAGACGCACTTTCTGGTTTCTGGGCAATCAAGCTGCGTGAGGAGTCGTCTTTTCTCACGACTTTCAACACCACACATGGCAGATACCGTTTTTTTACGGCTTCCCTTTGGCATCGTGTCTGCTCAGGATGAATTCCAAAGACGAGTGGATGAGACATACGAGGCCCTTCAGGGAGTCGCAGCCATTGTGGACGACATCATTGTGTTTGGGAGAAGCAAACTGGAACACGACAAAAATCTATTGCCGAACCAGAGTTTGCGGAGGGAAACTCAACACAGAAAAATATCACATTTGTGTGGCGGAGCTGAGTTACTTCGGACACCGCCTCACAGCCAATGGACGGAAAACAGACCCCTCAAAGGTGAAAGCCATCAGATACATGCAACCACCAAAGAATGAGGCAGAGCTACAAACCATCCTTGGGATGATGAACTCCCTTGGAAGATTTGCTCCTAAACTGACTGAAGTGAGTGCACCGCTCAGATAGCTCTTGAGACAAGACGCAGAGTTCATATGGGACGCAGTGCATGACAGCGCATTCCAAAAAATTAAACAGACCATAGTGGCTGAGCCGGGACCAGTACCAGTCTACTTCGACACTGAAAAAGAGGTAGTACTCCAGGTAGATGCATCAAAGAGTGAACTGGGTGCAACCATCATGCAAGAAGGCAGACCAGAGAGCAGAATTACACCCAACTTGAAAAAGGAACTATATGCCGCTCTGTATGGGTGTAACTGTGTGTTCAAACCAAACGCGAACTGGCCTTCCATAGCGAATAATTTACAAATTAATTTATTCGGACCCCGTCCCTCCACCTCACAGCGCTCCGAAGGGACAGGAACCCCTCACTGCCGGACACCGCAGGGGGACGGGAAGGGAAGCATGGATGCCGGGCGGAGCCGGGAGGAGACGCACGGTGGAGTCCACCCTCCGCTTTAAATCCCCACTTCCCCCTGGCAACAAATGTTTTTATTACTATTGAAAAGTGAACCGGGCCCGCCGCTTTCGTGTGTGTATAGCAGGCGACTGCGTGTTGGGAATCAGAGAAGCGGGAGAGTTGGGAGAGTTTGAAAGTCTGGGGGCCTCACTTTTGACAGAAAAGTGTGGAGGAAATGTTTACATCTACGCACTAATTAATTTTATTAACACATCATTGTTTTGTATTGTATATTCACTACTCGTTCCACATATTCCCTCCTTTCACTGACAAGGGAAAGGCACTTGCTGCTGTGAGCCACAGATGCTGCCTACGAGCTGGAGAGTGGGAAATTTTCGGCGCTTGCACGGTTTCGCTGCTGCCGCTCAACACATGCCACTATCAAAATAAAATGCTGCGGCGCCTTACAAACTTCCAAAGCGAATTTTTTTCACCCAGTTCGCGTTTGGTTTGAGAACACAGTAAGAGATTCTATGAGTACCTCTATGGCCGAGAAGTCACTGTTGAGTCAGACCATAAGACACTGGAGTTCATACTCCGCAAACCACTTGCCAGTGCACCTCCATGCTTACAGCGCATGATACTAGCTTTGCAAAGATACACCATATCTCTTGTACACAAGCCAGAAAAAGATATTCCTTTTCCAACGCACGCACGCGCACACACACACGCACACAGATATTTCCTGCGCCGAACGGCTGCTTCAAATGGTCCAGATGGTAGAATAGGTTTTCCGTAGACACGTGCAATTGTTTACAACTATCATGCACACAAACAGTTGAATGGCGCAGGCTGCAAGAAAAGTGGGTGTTATCGCGCTATGTTTGTTTACGCGGGAATACCAATGCGCCGCACGCCGTAGCGTATTGACAATGGAAACCACAATTTTCCAACTGGATGGCATACGGACCGCAAACATACGGACCGCAAGCATACGGACCGTATACGGACGGTAACAAGACACTCTGCAGTGGAAACCTACCATAACACTGAACTTGATCAACGTACATGGTATGGCCGAACCATCAAGGCAAGGCAAGTCCTTGACTTTTAACATGTGGGTGTAGACGGATCGCTGCCTATGAAAAAAAAACATGTTCACATGTTTATTGTCAATGTTTACAGTCATTAGACACAGTATTGCAGTTTGTTGCTGAGTAATTGTTGAGTAATTGCACATAACTATATAAGTTTGACTGCACTGATATGTATGTAGTTAATCTGGTAAATACGTCCCATATTGTGTGACCAGCACATTTAGTTACTTATTTCTACCCAATGCTTATGACCACATTTGAATGTTAAGAATGTTCTGTGCCAAATAACAAGTCATCAAGCAACAACGTATATAAGCATGCCGTAATTGCTACTTGATGGAATATACAGATGGCGATACGTTCTTGTTGTTCAAGGGACATGTAATATCCATGGTAAATGAACGGTTACCTTTACTTGTAGGATAGAATTGTTATATGACTTCCGGCCACTAGAGGTCAGGTTGGCTACATGTATGATGGAGTTCTGAAGCATGACGGCATGAGGGATGGAGCACAATAAAGCTGCGTGTACGGCCCCAAGACAACGAGTGTCCTTGGATTCTTGTGAAACCAACAGAGAGCACAACACCTTCATTACACTACTCTTCGAAAACAGACGCGTTACTTTTTATAGACAAGATAAATGTTTTGTTTGCACAGTGACAAAGATCTGCAAGAACTATTAACATTAGGTAACGCAGCCTAGTGTAAACACAATATGGCATATTGTACAATAAATATCTTTACACTATCCTAACACTAAGCTGAGAAATTATTATTACCCCGACATAAGCCGGGAGGCGAGAGATAAGAAAGAGGACATTGAGAAAATGTCCAAATAATAATAATAAAAAAAACACTCCAACTTACTTGAATGTAGGAGTTATTGTTTACTGTGTGTGTGTTCTAGTAGCTTAGCTGCTAACCACCAAACACAACACTACACAGCTTCATTCAAACAAAGCACATGTTGCAATACCAACACACTCCACACGCTGAGTGCGTGGAGACTCCAGCGCAGCGTTGAAGTTACTTGTAAAAAGCATTGCTGGTTGATAAGTTACAGTAACTATACGGTACTTTCATTTTACTCCCTTTCTTTCAATTAAGTAGTAATATCATTTTTATTTAGGGGTCAAGTTGCGAAGCTACAAGGCATCTTAAGTGTTTGTCAATATTCTTATTATTGGTTGTGAATGCATGTAATGCATTTCAACCTCTGTTATTCAAACAAATCCAAATTCTTTATTCTTTATGCCGCCGCTTTTCGGTTTCCTACTCCTCAGACAGTGTACATCGCAGCGGAAAAGCGAAATGTGCGTTACGCACGGCTCGGCCGAACTAGTATTGCTATTATTTGTATAAGCCGGACCTCCGACACATATATGTTAACCTGGCATGGCCATACCCACACATAGACGTTACGTTCAGCTCCCAACTTGCGGTTCTCTTCATGCAGTTCTTTCATTTGAACCCGTACATCACCCACACTTTTTCATTCTTTATTGAGAGCGGTAGTGATAGGATTAAGTCGGAAACAGAATGAAGATGACGAGCCTGGATGCCAACTCTCACGCAATGACCGTGAGACACACGCATCTGACTCCTTTCACACGCACTCACGCCACACATCCCATTTCTCACGCACTGTGACGCACGGTGATTTTTTTTTAAAGGAATGCAGGTCTGAAGGAGAACTTGAGAAGTCTTAAAAATCCCCTAGATATTGTAACGAAAGGCTGTCCCCCCGTGGAGGAGCTGGGGATAGAGGAACTTACACCGGCAATAGCTGAACTCAGCCATTGCCATGGTTAGTTCGGACTCTATTTAAGGAGGCGTGTAGGCAGTGGCGGCCCAGAATGCACCGCGCGTGCTTTCACTACACTATTAAGCGATGGATTATTTAAATCAACGTAGGTAGGTATTAAACATATAAATGGTTCAGTCCCTCCAGTAATGGTTCGGTCCGTCGAGTTATGAGGGCATCCGTATTGCGAGACCTGGCTTCAGCATTGCACTGCTGGTTCCGGCTGAAATGTGCGTCTTTGAGAGAAGTGAGTACAAGTCATTAAAGTGTTTCAAAGTTGTTATTATTACCGCAAGTTGCAGCGGTAGTTCAAATTAACCGCAAGGAATATTGCGATCGATGTGTACAGCTGTTGAACGGCGCGTGCGGGAGAGACTGGCGTGGCTGCAGCGAGTGTGTGCGTGCGTGCACGCGGCATCTTGCGCTGGAAACTCTGCGAAGGCACGTGTGTGTGTGTGTGTGTGCGTGGCTGCGCGGTGGTGAATGTGTGCGCGTGTGTCTGAAAGAGTGTGTGCACGTGAGTGAATAAATGGCGTGGATGTATGTGTATGTTCGTGTATGTGTGTGTGTGTGTGTGTGTGTGAAACGATGTGCAATGAAGCAGTAGCATGTATTTATTGAATGCTGATGCATAGGCTCTTTGTCAGCAATGAACACTAGGACTGTGATTGTGAAATGACATTGTTTATGAGCAGGATGTTGGAGTTGGGATTATATTTGTTTACTCTTCATTATTTTAATGTTAAATGTATAATATAAAATGTTCTGTTCAGTGGCGTAGCCACATTAGGGGCGCTGTGGGCTGGTGCCACTATGATTGACAGCTGGCCCACCCTAGTATCAACTGTCAAAATGATTGAAAGCTCAGCTGACGGAGTTTTCCCGTTAACTTACAGGCTACGAACGAGCAAATAACCATAATATCACAGTTAACGTCACACAACATATCCAACAATCAATTCAGTATTAAATATTACAACCATTTACACAAGTAAATAGTTCGTGTCACCCTCTGAGACTTACCGCTTCTGTAGTTCTGTAGCGATCTGTGTTGCCGTGGTTCACCCCGTGCCGTGGCCCAGGGCGAACGGGGACGCTCATCTACCCTCGTGCAAGTCCAGCATTTCAAAACTCCAAGCAGTAAGAATCCACGGACAGACGTCAGAAAACGATACTCGTCGCATGCGGCCAGTGCTTTTTGCCATTTGTCATCCACGTCTCTTTTCAATCGCTGTGTTTACTTGCAATATAGAAGCTAGGGCGCCACACTATAGCGACGGTGGCTGTGTTTCACGCCTAGATATTAAAAATGCGGGTGTCACGGTAGCCATCTTGGATAGACTTAGCCCGATCGGGACACCTTTTAAATACCGACTGTTGTTTTTTTTATACTAACGAGCCGAAGGAGAAAAACAAGTCTGTCATTCCGAGCGCTGTTTGCTTGCAATATCACGTCACGCTAGCACGACTAGCGCGACTGTGTGTTATGCGCCTATACAAAGTAGGCGAGTCTCGTGGCCGCCATCTTGAATAGGACTGATCTGATCGGGAGTGGGGCGCCTTTAAATTAAGCTAGAGGCTAGCTGATTGAATGGAAGGGAAAACTAGAAAATGTCTAAACCGTCAGATCGGATGGATCCTGTCCACGTTCATCTTCCATGTTTACTCACGCGCCACAGCGCAGATTGAATCCAGTTCAAGTTCAAGATCTAAATAAATAAAGACGTTCAAGTTCAGGAATAAAACAATACATTAATAAATTAGTATAATATTGGCCATATCGATATCTTTCATTTCATAGTCTGAAATTAAATGATGTTATTGAGCATTTCTACAGCTGTATATTGGAGTAATGCTAATAATTAATAACAATTATAGGAGAATAAAATAATAATTATAATGATAATAATAATATTGTAATATTAGCTGCCATAATAATAATAATACTAGTGTTGGGTGATATTAGATAGGTATTCCACTCCAGTGTAAGCCTATTTAAGAAATTGGCCCATATTTGTTCTCTTCTGAATTATATTAATTCTCCTGTTTTTTTTAAATAGGTAGGCCTAAATTGTTCCCTTTATTAACATAACCTACATAAAGACCTAATGCCTATTTAGGGGTTTTAAAGTAGGATGGCCTTTTCAGTGCCTTGGCTGATTAAAATGCCCCCCCCCGTCAAAAATAGTGTCCACACCCTTTCACTTAAGGCCCACACTGTTTGACATTTCTGGCTACGCCACTGGTTCTGTTGCAGTTACCACATGTCTTCACGGAATAAAACACTACAACCAGAAGTCAAATCTGTTCTTGCATGTGTGGATGGAGTGCCACCTGTTTACAGTCCTGCTAGTCTTTAATGAGAAGGGCTTTTGGACCCTGGGGATGCCTATCTCAACTCCAGTCTCCGTATGCTCTTCTGCTCCTCTCCTCTCATGTGACTAGTGTGCGCTGGGGGATGGGGACTGGGCAGAAGAAAATAAGTATGTATTGGTAGCTTTGCCATAGTAATATTTATATTAAGTTTTTAGAATATTTGGATTTATTGTTTATTTGTTTATTTTTAAAAGCAGCTGGCTGTGCTTTAGCTTTGTTCTGGATAGAAGTTGTCAAAAGACCCAAAAGAGTGAGTCTGAATTAAAACAATCATGACCATTCCTTGTGTAAGTCTTGTTGACCTAGACTCAGTTTGATTAAATATGATGTTTGGCATTTAGCCAGTCAAAGGGCCCCCCCGTGTGGCCAAAACTGGGAATGGTTGTCTTATGAAGCCAGCAAAATGGGGCACAAGGAGGCTGGGGTTGCAGGAGGATCAGCTGGCAGGGAGGTGATAATTATTCTTAACGGTTACATATCGTTGTTAAAACAGGCTAAATCCACATTAAAAAACAGGCTAAATCCACATTAAAAAACAGGCTAAATCCACATTAAAAAACAGGCTAAATCCACATTAAAAAACAGGCTAAATCCACATTAAAAAACAGGCTAAATCCACATTAAAAAACAGGCTAAATCCACATTCAAAAAACAGGCTAAATCCACATTCAAAAAACAGGCTAAATCCACATTCAAAAAACAGGCTAAATCCACATTAAAAAACAGGCTAAATCCACATTAAAAACAGGCTAAATCCACATTAAAAAACAGGCTAAATCCACATTAAAAAACAGGCTAAATCCACATTAAAAAACAGGCTGGATCCACATTAAAAAACAGGCTAAATCCACATTCAAAAAATGCCACTTTCCAATTCCTGAAAGTTGGCAGCCCTGATGAAGAGTCTGGGGTGACATTGCAGAAAAGACAGAAAGGGGACTAGAACCCCCAGACTCCAGGTAGAGCGCTGCCTGTGGTCTGGGGCACGCGCTCTATAACCACTGTGCCACCTGTGATGTGACAGGGCCGCTGGTGCCTATGATGCAGCAACACTAGACCAACCTCTATCACAATACATTAGCATAAGAATGTCAACATTAAAATGTAAGCATTAGGATGTAATTATTAGCATCTTAGCGTTAGCGTCTTAGTGTTAGCATTTTAGCATGAGCATGTTAGCATTATGTTAGCATTAGCATCTTAGCATTAGCATGTTAGCATCTTAAGAGAGGATTCTTATTTTACCTGTTTAAAGTATTGATACACTCCAGTCTGTTCCAGTTTACTTCTTCCTGTGGCATCGATCATAAGCTCCAGCTGTGTTAAAACCACCTTAAAAAAGACAAATGGTTCTACCAAAACACACTTTATTAGAAGTAGGTTTTAAAACTTCACTTAACATAAATGATGTACAAAAATGTCACCAAAATCTTGGAAGGGATGAATTGTATAAATATTAAATATTGTAATAGGGTAGATAAGGGGAGAATACAAATTTTGACGCAAACATGAAAATTGGCACAAATGCTCACTTTTAATCCCTCTTTTGAAATTTTTGGGTGTGCAGGCAACATTTCAATATGGCCACCATTTTCTTTCAAGATGGCTGTCAATTCTCATCTATTTGACTACTTTGAACTGTCCAGTTTTTAAAACATGGTCACCATGTCTGGCACTGACAACTACTGCAAATAGCAAACATAAAATAAAAATATACAAAGTGGCAGGGCTATCTATAAAGGGCTAATTAGGCAGGCTAACTACTAAGGGCTAACTAGCCAGGCTAACTACTCAAGGCTAACTAGGCAGGGCTAAGTAGGCAGGCTAACTACTCAGGGCTAACTAGGCAGGCTAACTACTCAGGGCTAACTAGGCAGGCTAACTACTGAGGGCTAATTAGACAGGCGAACTACTGAGAGCTAACTAGTAGCAGTAGGACGGACTACAAACTACAAAACGTCGGTGGATATGACGTGAGTCTGCGCTCATCCACGATGTCAATGTCACTCCATTTCCGCGACGTGGGCAACATGACGGCCGTTTAGTGCGCCAAGTGTCCATCGGTCGCATACTGGGTTTCCGGCAGAGATGCGACCAATTCGCTCGTTCAAGTCTCAAGTCCTCTTGGCCAAGTCAAGTCCCAAGTCAACTCCAAGTCAAGTCGTCATTAACATGCTGTAATTTTAGCTCCAGAAATGTTTTTTTAAAAAGTCAATAGCAAGGAATAGTGTTTGCTTTTTTTTTACTACTTTATTAAAATCAGGTTGTGGAGCTAAAATGACAGCATGTTAATTTAAGACTTGACTTGGAGTTGACTTGGGACTTGACTTGCCCGAGAAGATTTGAGACTTGAACAAGGGACTTGGTGGCACCTCTGGTTTCCAGCAATCCTTAGGGCATTTCCAATGCACTGGATTTTAACCAACAACTTTAGACAGCGTACTACGCACTAAAACCCAAGAGTGCATGTGCACCATTTGATACAGAGAGCTTGACTGGTGGCCACATGGAAATAAATGGTCGGCACTTTGAAATTTTGAATTTCTTTTAATTATTCGATAGAGAAGCTTTGTACAAAATCTTATAAGTCTATCACTAAGTGAAGTATCTACTGAAATATTCACATTATCTGCTGCATATCCTCAGATGAAATGAGCCAACAGGAGCATTATAGGACAACAAAGAGACCAGAGGGGACAAGTGCTTGTGTTATGGACCGCAGTCTGTAGGTGTCGCTGTTGAGCACTTGGGGTGAACACGTTTCCTGTCCTCCATTCAACTTCTATGTCTCACACCCCAGTGGAAAATGCATGAAGTGGCGGATCGAAAATCGCTCCCTATCCCCTATATAGTGCAGTATATGGGGCCCATGCAGGGGTAGTGGTGTCCGAATTCTCCATGCCATATGCACCACAAAAAGTAGTGAGCATCGATGCACTTTAGACAGAGCAATATAACCCACAATGCATTGCGAGATATATTAAAAATGACCTAAACTCCAAAGAAATGTCACGGCGGGAGTAAATAGAGGCAGGCAAATAGTTATAAATGTAAGTACTTCTGACTTTTTGTGAGGATTGTTGAATTTAATAGTTAATTTTTTTATAATTATAGATTAATAATTTTGACTCCGCCGACACTAGTGTCCGAAATCTCGGCTGTTGCTGTTGAGTGCACTATAAGCGAGTGCACTATATGCGGAGTAGGGAGTAGGGGATTGGGAGCGATTTCGGACACAACCAACGACTTAGTTGGCATGTAATTTCTTCTTGCTGGCCCAGCTTATTTTAGCATAGCAGCCATGAACCCAATGAACCCTTTGAACCTATTCCTATTCTATGCCAAGACTGGTAATTTCCACAACATAGCGCACATTTTTTAGAGTTAAAATATTTGGCACTGAAAGTCCATGGTCATCATCAATTCTTGCTCAGTCATATTGACCACAGATGGCAAGTAACGAAGAACAAGTACTGTATTTAAGTAGAATTTTCTGTTGTTTTAGAAGAACATTTTCTGTGAGTACTTTTTACTTCTAAAAATACCAGTAATTCCACTCCTTAGTACTTTTCGCAAAACAGGGTAGTTACTTTTTTTTTGTTCTGCTACAACATGGTAGGAATACATGTGTGAGTCGGTACTCAGTAATGCCGAGTACAGTAGCAGTTAATAAGTGCTACTGTACTCAGTAGTAAAGTGTTAAGGTTTGTTATTTAGGTTTTGTACTTCATACTTTCAAAAATACCTTTGAGTACATTTTAGAGCATATACTTTTTTACTTTACTTGAGTAGATATTTGGATCAGTACTTTGTAGTCTTACTCGAGTTGTGTTTTTACAAATGTATTCTACTCTTACTCAAGAAAGAAATCCCGGTACTTTTGCCATCTCTGATATTGACCTGCCTAGACATGTGTCGTTCACCGTTAAACAACAAAGAAAGAAGAAGAAGAAGAAGAACAAGAAGAAGAAGAAGAAGAAGAAGAAGAAGAAGAAGAAGAAGAGTCGATTGAATAAAGAAATAAAAAGTCTTACCCTCTGGTGCTAAAAGCAGAATATGACCTTCTGTTGGTCCTCTTTCCTCCTGACTGTGAGGATCGTTCTCACACTAGGAAAGGCCTGTCGTTCGCCTTCTTTGGACCGAGCTAAATCATTTTGGTTTGGGGCACTTCCTTTACAAACTACACATTTCAAGAGGACCGGAATAGGTCCACAGCACCCTAGATATGTGCAAAGATGCCATAGATTCTACCATCAGCCAAGGACAATAGTCCAACAAGGTGTTTGTTTGGTTTGGTTGCTTTCACACATCCAGGAAAACGCACCGTGGTACCTTTGGAAGTGGACCGAGACCATCTTTCTGAAAAGGTTTGGGTGCAGCCGCATTAGAGTTTTAGTCTGCACCAGAGTTCGCTTGTTTGTATTCACACCTTCCCAAAAGGTCCGCACCACAGACTTTTTGATTCATTACGAACCAAACAGGGCAAACGACTTTCAGGAGCAAAGTGGACGTTCAGGCGTTTTCTGCTTTCACACGGAACCGGGCCGCAGATAACGGGCGGTTTGCACAGTGACATCACAATGATAGAAAATAACTACAGAACAGGAATACACTGAATACATTTGCTTACATACCCTAATGTATCGGAATTCAGAATTTGATAACCAACAGGTAGACCGATCGGCCGCCACACACAAAAACAGTACAGGTACAGTAAGCTAACCTATCGGCAACGTTGTCGATGTGGCCTTTTCCCATCGGCTTGACTTCACCCTGCTCTCCTCGACTTGGTTTCAGATGTCATGAATCTTCATTTTAGGACCTGCCCTGCTCAGGTTCCAATCAGGTAGTACCCAGCAGAACTAGTGACGTTGTATCGACTGCTGGCCACTGATTGGTCGTCGTAGGAGAAAGACCCACTTTCACTTTGTGCACAGATTTGCGCCGCCCACTGCATGGAGGCAGTAGTAGTAGTAGTAGTTGACCACTAATTGGCAACCGGTACTGGTCACTGACCGGCTGTTGTGCGAGAATGGCGTACGCACACTTTTGCGCTGTATGAAACGATGCACCGTGGTTTTGCGCTGCCTACCGCGAGAGGAGGCAGTAGTAGGACTGGATAGTAGTGGTGCACCGATCCGATCCTTAGATCGGTGATCGGGGACCGACTTTTTTCCAAGGATCGAGACTTGTGAGTTTGTCCCGATCAGGATCGGTAAATGAGTCGGGGAGCATGCCAAATGATTGGGACTCTGTATCGGGACTCTGTATAGGGGATCTGGACTCGGTACTGGAGATCGCGATCGGCCGATCCTTAAAATTAAAGGATCGGATCGGGAGCAAAAAAACGTGATCAGTGCACCCCTACTGGATAGTACCAGGGACGTTGATCGACCGCCAACTACAGATTGTCAGTCACTGATTGGTCATACAAGAATGACGTGAACACAGTTTCGGTCCATGGCACGACGCGGTTTTGCAGCAACAGCGCACGACGCACTAGTAGGTGTTGCTAGTGACATCGATCAAGTGTGTTCAAGTAGCTGTATTTATAGAAGTCCTTTTTTTCTGTGAGGACTTTTTACTTGTACTCAGTAGATTTCTAACTAAAATACCCCAAAACAGGGTCGTTACTTTTCAACTTTTTTTTCTGCAACGACATGGTAGGACTACATGTATGGCGTGAGTCAGTAGGGGTCGGTACTCGGTAATGCACTGAGTAGAGTAGCAGTTAATAAGTTGTTTTCATTTGGTCTCTTGGTG
>OMKY01231473.1:0-22411 GCA_900302395.1 Bregmaceros cantori | reverse complement strand
TCCCACTCACTCTCAAACTCCATCTCTCTCAATAAAGAATAACAAAAAATGGAGCTAAAGCCCCAAAAAAAAAAACTTTGGTTTGGGGGGGGGGGTTGGTGGATGACAATTGTGCATCGCTCACTCATTCTTCAGCCTCAGCATGACGCACATATGGAAGTGAGAGGGGGATTGAGAGAGTGAAAAAGATATGAAAGTGTGTCCATGTATGCACAAAGACATATAGGGCACAAGCACGCCTCGAGGATGGAGACTAGCCTGGCGAGCCAAAACCAACGCATTGTCCACGAATCGCACATCACTAGACGCTTGCGTTGGGTCTGGGAAAATCAGGCTCACCGTCAGTACGAAATCAATCGACCAATCTGCCCGGACGTGGGGGGAGTTTGTATGGGCTACGCAAGCCGTGGGCGAAGTTTGGTTGTCACGCCTCCACGCCGCTTGTCCCACCTACTGCGCTGTGACTGGATAGCATGATTTGATTCACACGTTTTTCTTAACATTTTCCGATCCTGGTTTTACCAGACCCAATGCAAGCGTCTAGTGATGTCCAATGTGTGGACGATGCGTGGGTTCTGGCTGGCTCTCGAGACCTGTGTGTCCAGACAAATGTGTGTAACATATGTCATGTAAATAGATGAAACATGATATTGTCAGGTTTTGTAAATGTGTTATGTAAGGGGATGAATTAACAACAGAATGATTGCAAACACACAATGTTCACCTAGTGTTGTGTTCGAGGGGTAGTCCTTCATGATGTAGTGTATGGTGCCACATTCATAACAGGAGCACAATGTCAACTTGGATATGATTTTGAGAAAATAGCAATGTATTACCTCCGTGAATGGGCTCTTCTGCCTTTCTAATTTGAATGTGGTTAACAGATTCTCTGTGGAAATGCAACCAGTTTCACAACAAATTTGATTAATGATTAATCAGCCAGTCTCCATTCACGGCATCATGGCTGCGCTCATTCTCTCAACAATGTTAAGGCCCACAAGCCAAATTGGAAATACCAATGTTTCTTTTTGGGAGGGGGCGCAAGCACCGTTTTTAATTCTTTCATGAAAGAGATAGTGACAGGGTTAAATCTGAAACTGGGATGAGGAGTCGGGGGGAGGGGGGGCCGAACAGGGAATTTGAACCTGCGGCACTGCTCGTCCTATGGTCTGGGAGACGTGCTCTCTACCCGCGGCCACCACGCGCCCCCCCGGAAAAACCAATGTTAAGTTAGTACAGAAGGAACAGTAGGCTCTTCCATGTTAACATTACAATGGAAATGTTGGTACACCATCTGCAATACGTGGAGACAGTGAGATAAGCTTGCGATAGTAATAACATTTTAGTTTCAGGTTAATAATCGTTCCGATATTGTAGGCTAAAATTAGCAGATTAATCAGTTATTCATCAGTTAAGATGGGCAGTTAATTCGATGATCAAAACTAGGCCTATGCAGTCGTCCCGACTGGTGAAGATGTATCGCCAAAAAACAAAGCTAAATTTATTTCATTATATATATTTTGTAATTAATACAAATTCGGCAATCTTCAATTCAATTTAAGTTTAACAAAAACTATGCGATGTGAATGGTCATTGTAATGGATTTTTTCACCAAACGCCACAATGAGTAACAGCACATTGCAGCCCCCCTCCCTACCAAATGAATGCTGAACAATCATGAAACAGCACAACGTGTTGAAAATTAGTGCTTGACCGACAGGTGTAAGGCTGCCCTCTAGTGAGTTTAATGAGATCGCAGATCTCAACAGCGGCCTGACGGCCTAGCAGTTTAGCATTCATCTTCGCCCTTATAGCTGTTATTATGAGCTGTGTGTGTGTGTAGGAATTGAAACAGCACTTGTTGTCATATATGCCATGTCAATTTTCTTGATAAATCATTGTTCGTGAATAAACACTCGGGTATCGAATTTATTATACTTTAAAAATGATGTACTATTACAAAACCTTGTGGTGCACAGTGAAATAAAACGTTCATCAGTTACTGATGTGTCTGTTATTTGCTTCGTGAGCAATAAGTGTATTTTGATCATTCAACATAATGCTTGATTTATTGTTGATTATAATGTACATTGTATCAGCTGCTGCAATTTTACTTCATCATGATATATCGCCTATCAATCTATCCACCAATCTAACAATGAACCTTCTCATGTACCCATTATCAAATTGATAATGATGATATCATATTGATGTTAATAAAATACAGACACAAATCACAATCGTCTCGTGGCTGTAGCAGGGTCTGTGCTATTGCCACATGGAAGTTGGGAGGCCACCCCTTTTCTATCTCTTGCAGTGACAAAAGTTGTTTGGTCATATTTTGTTGTTGTATAGAGCCAATGAGGTCATATGATTTTCACTGAGGTTAAAACGCCATCATGGCATGATACGTGTGCTTTGTAGTGCATTCACTCTGGACTCTACACAGTAAATGTTGCAGTGTTAAACACTTAAAGAGTTAAATTGTGTGTATTTGGTCCTTATCAGATTTGGTGTTAAATCAACTTTCCATAGCGTTTAACTCATCTTAAAATTGACCTGAAATTGAGTAAAAAAAATACTGTACAAGACCGCTGGCTGCATCTGCATCTGAGTGGACGAAGAAGAACAGAAGTAGCAATCAATGCATATGTGTGTGCGTGTTCGTCTGTCTGTCTAGCTGGGTATGTGTGTCTGTGTCTTTGAGTGTATGCAAGATAGTGGAGGCACAGGTGTCATTCTGCAAACATTCCATTAATAACCTTGTTAGCAAAGCGTCATGCTGGCAGCAACATGCTAGCAGCAACACGCTAGCAGCAAATGTCATGCAACCGATCAAAGCACAACCACAGTGAGACCAAATTCTGTGTTGCATTAACTTTCCATAGTGTTTAACTCCTCTTAAAATTGACCTGAAATTGAGTAAAAAAATACTGTACAACACTGCTGGCACGGGACGGGCGTCTGCATCTGAGCGGACGAAGGCCGTGACGGCCTGCAATACGGCGACTCGGCAGCGCGACCCAAACCCCTGGGGTCCGAGCCGAACCTCGGCCCTCGCTAAGGGTCGGGTGCCGCATGAGTCAAGATGCTATGAAAAAAAATGGTGGTCTTTAAAGTTTGAGAGAGGACGAGATGGGTGGGCTTTGGGCAGGGCTTTGTAGAGTATAATTGACACAGCGCCTTGTAACTCTACAAATTAACACCAACACTAGAAAATATTCAACTCCCTCCGTTGTTGTAATAACTCTGAAAGAGTCAATGAACTTTGACACTGCATATTTAACACTGCTAAATGTACTGTGTACTCTCTCTACTCTACTGCGGCGTGCAAAATCATAAGGTTAATTAACCTGAAACGCTATTGATATTGCGAACGTTGAACAACACATTTGAGTGGGGGACGGACCAAACAAGGAAGCGATGAATCACTGTCGATTAAACACTGTTGATTAATTGATTATCAAATTAGTTGGCGATTAATTCAATAATCGATTATCATCGATTAATCGGTTGCAGTCTAGTAGCGTATGAAGAAGGCCTTACAATCTAGGATCGATGTAGTGAAAACAAAGCACATTTTTATGTACTCATAGCTATGTATTTATGCATTAGCTATTAGCTAAGTTCCTGTGTTTGTGTCATTGGTCATCTCATGTAGGCTATTTACTGTATTCATGTCAGCAGAGTATGAAAATATTAGCATGTATTGTTATATTGTATCTATCACATATATATCACAATTGATGAAGGCCTGAAATCGTGATGCATTGTGATTGTTAGCTAACATTATAAGTTATTATTGATATATTCATGTATGATTAAATAATACTAGATAACAACATTTCCTGTTATGGAAAGAAAGTAGGTGCCCACCCCCGCCTCCCCGCTCCTCCCAGGTGACAAAGTCACTTAAGTAATCAGCTCCTTTAAATTGACACATTGATTGATATTGAAATGGACGGATTCACCTAATAAGCAAATCTTAAGATTAGTAATGTGCACACAGAGGCCACTGTGCTAAAAAGTGTTCATCACAACCAAATCGTTGAAGTGTATGATGTGGTAACAGGGGAGTCAGGCAGAATCCACCTTCTCTGTGGTTCCTTGTCATCTAGTGTAGCTTTTTGTCAGATTGAACGCAGATGGTGTTTGAAAGAAGCACATGGCAGTTATCAAATCACGTGTCACTCACTCACACAAACCACAGTACGGTACTGTGTTTTCATGATTGTGTGTGCATTTGTGTGTCCTCATGTGTTGTCATATATGTGTTTGTCTGTATATGTGTGTGATCTGTGCCTACGTATGTCTAGGTGTGTCTATGTGTCTGTTTGTGCCTCTGTGTGTGTCTCTGTGTTTGTGTATGTCAGCGTGTGGGTGCATATATTCCAAATCCGCCATGTGTGTATGTCTGTGAGTCCATGTTCCAAATTGTGTTATTTTTCTTGCTGTGAATGAAACACTCCCTGCCAAAGCAGACAGCTGGTCTGGGACATGGAGTTTGACCTGTTGTGGTAGCATTGTGTGTGTGTGTCTGTGTGTGTGAGACTAAGTGTGTGTTTGTGAGTCTGTGTCACGGTCAGCCTATGTATACGCATGACTGTGTTTGTCTGTGCGTCTTTGTGTGTATCTGTCTGTCACCCATGGATAACATTGTGTTTTGGCACACATGCTTGTGTGTACCCGTGTGTGACTTGTCTATATTTGTGTGCCTGTATCCGTGTGAGTGTGTATTTGTGTGCCTGAGAGCCGAATCAGACTCAGCTTTATTCACCATATTGCACATACATGGAACTAGGACTGTTGCATGGTCTGCCATTCTGAATAAATTGTGTGATTTGCAATCGAGAATCGCAAAGCCAATGCAATTTGGAGACACAACCTTCAGCACCGTTAAATATCAGAAAATCAAATAGCATTTAAATCATTATGCATTAAACTTTGATTTAATCAAAAAAAAAACACAAAAAAAAACAAACACTTCAGTAGATTTTTTTAAAGTTATTTTTTCCGGCGTCAGCTCCGTTTTTTCCATCTTTATTGGATAGGATTAGTTGGAAACTGGGTTGAAGAGATCGGAGGACATTGCAGACAAGTCGACGAGCGTAGTCGAACTCGCGACACTGCGGACGCTGCGGTAGACACAGCGCCACTAACATGAATGGGGTCGCGTTAGGTGCGGTGTCCATAACCACTCGGCCAACGCGGACCCCGACTTCAGTAGATTTCAGACAGAAGTAGTAATCAATGCATATGTGTGTGCGTGTTTGCAAGATAGTGGAGGCACAGGTGTCATTCTGCATTAATAACCTTAATAACCTTGTTAGCAAAGCGTCATGCTACCAGCAACATGCTAGCAGCAACACGCTAGCATCAACACGCTACCAGCAACATACTAGCAGCAACACGCTAGCAGCAAATGTCATGCAACCGATCAAAGCACAACCACAGTGAGACCAAATTCGGTGTCATGGAAATGTTTGTTGGTGAGTCACTAGGTAGTCCACTGCTGCTATTGTTATTACTACTTAACATGTGAAAATCAAACTGACAATGCGTCCACGTCACTGTAATCTAATTTCAGGATCCAGCAGATGGCGCCACCTTTTCCATTTGAATCAACCTGGCATATTATATCTATGTGCTTACTGGTCAACAGTACAAAGTTTCCATGGCTGTTTCTTGACCTGGCAAGAGGGGGCGCCAAACACGCCATGAAAAATCCACAGGGAATAAGGATATTTACCCATTGCAGTAATTTAATAATGTTTAAAAACACCCAAAGATCCACAGGGAATAAAGCTATCTAGTGGGACTTAGGAAGAGACTGTTTAAAAACATTCCCCAGGGGATAAAAACAGGGTGACAGGGAATAAAGACATCTAGCAGTCATTACCTTATGTACGTTGTTGAATAAAACTTTTTTTTTGTATTTTTGTTACATCATATATGTTTTTGTTAAATCATATTTAAAAGGTGTGCGTTTTTGTGAGACAACCTAACTACTCTGCCACCCCCCCTCCCCCCTTTTGCGGCTTTTAACGTGACGACTTCCAGAACTTTCGAGAGCAGGGGTTTAAAAGCCACCCTCAAAAAATAGCTACAGGGAGAGTCTAAACAATTGAATCAGAGATGGGGTATCTATGTGTGACTGTATCCATGGCTGTGTCCGGAATCGCTCCCTAACCCCCATATAGTGCACTATATGGGGTGCACGCCATTTTGTAGGGGTGTCCGAATTCTCCATGTACCCTATATAGTGCACTGAAATTATCCCACAATGCACCGCAAAAAGTAGTGAGCATCGGATATACCCTAGACAAAGCAATATAACCCATAATGCATTGCGAGACGTTTTAAAAATAACCTAAACTTCACAAAAATGGCCCGGCGGGAGTAAATAGCGACCGACCACGGCAAATTGTCATAAATGTAAGTGCTTTTGACATTTTACATTTTGAATTGAATTTTTTTTATAATTATATTTTACAATAATTTTCAACGGCGCCGAGTCTAGTGTCCGAAATCTCGGCCGCAGCTGTTGACTGCACTATAAGTGAGTGCACTATATGGGGGCGTAGGGAGTAGGGGATAGGGAGCTATTGTCTGTGTGTGTCTTCGTGTCATAGATCCACAGTGTGTTAGTCACACGCGTCATCCACCCTGTAGACCTGCCACTTAACACTGATTCATCCTTGAGGATGCCGCATCCACGGCCGTGTGGATGACATCATAGTATTGCTGCTTAGCCTGGCGAGCCAGAACCAACGAATTGTCCATGCATCGCACGTGATTAGAGCGATCAGTGGGTCAGACCAGGGTCGAAAAACGTGTCAATCAAATCGCGTTATCCAGTCAAAGTGCAGTAGGGGGGACAAGCGCAACGGCATGCCACGAGCCAAACTCCACCCACGTGTTGCGTTGCCCATACCAAACTCCGCCCATGTCTCGGTTTGAATAATTTGATTGGTCAGCCCGTATACGGGCGACATCTGCCTGATTTGTCCAGACCCAATGTACTGTCTAGCGGCATGCGATGCGTGGTCGATTCCTCTTTCTGCTAAGGGACATGTATCGCCTAAACCAGGGCTATCACATATACAGCCGAACAACAGACTGAATCAGAGATTATTTACAAAATGATCATCAATTTCAACAAAATAAACTGCTTCTAAATGTGTCCACTGGATGATGCAATAGCCATTCTGTTAGTCCTTAGAGGCTTAGAGATGGTCTAAGGGCTTCTGGTCTGAGGACTCACCATCATCATACATTTACAATTATACCTTTCTGTACATTCCCCTAAAGTAATTGGGAGCAATGGCTTGCTGTCTGGACCTGAGACACCATCATGCAGAAAAAGTACGAGGTTTCTCACCTGTGTGGACCAAAGTAAACCAAAGGGAACAAATCTGAGGTTGCCATCATTGTTGTTGGCATGATCATCAGACTGTATGGTGATGATTTTACCGATCCGGCCCACTTAGGAATCGATTCTCATGGATGCCGCCCCTGAGCTAAAGTTAGCTTGACACTACTCATCTAGGCCTTTTGCGTATGATGCTACTACCAGATACCAGGTATCTGGCCTCCAAGGTCACCACTGTATTACACTCCCTCGTCACACACACCTCTCTTTGTTAATGATCCATGAACTGCAACGTCGAGTGACTTGATTTATCACCCAAAATGAACAGTCACATTCATGAAGAATGTGTGTTCCTATGGTTCTCACCCAGTTCGGTTTAATATAAGTATATAATACTCACGTATATGGGCGTCTGAACCTTATTCAATCCTCTCTCAATATCAGCAAACATAATGACAATGTGAGTACAAATAACACAGCAGATGATTGCTGTACACACCTCAAAATCCAATATTTATTATAGACTCCAGTTCATTCAGTAGAAGCATTGACCTCTTCTTGGAAATTGCTTACTATCAACTCCTGTCGCCGGGGCAGGTGTACGCTCGCCAGCCCTTAAGCGGCAGTTGACCTGGAGCCAGTATTTTGTCATGCATGCAGTCACTCCTCTATTATTCAATCCTCACTGCAAATCATTTTCACGTCATGAAATCTGTGGTAACAACATTTAATAGGGTGGATTGCCCTAGAGTGGGCCACTGCCTAATGTGGGACATCAAAATTCCAGTGGCTCTGGTTCCTGGCTAAACTAATGAATGTCACTGAAACTCTGGTAAAAGCAAAACTATGGTAATGTGTCTAACATTAAGTTCAACACTATATTTCACTGTTCCACAACTGACTGTCCCACATTAGAAAGCTTAAAAAAGGGGCCCAGTTTAGGGCAATCCACCCTACTAAGCATAACTTGAGCTTATAATATCAAATAAAGGACATTGTTAATAACTTTCCATTGCTAAAATGGGGAATGAGGCGGTGCTGATATATAGAACCCATTGTGAATCTGATTTGTCACGTTTCTGGTCAAACTGTAAGTCAACGAATCAGAGCATTGTAGAGTGAACATGCCTGTGTCACTGCCTCAGCAAATCAAGCTGTTGCACGTGATGTCACGGGTGGGCAGCGGCCATATTGCTGCCAGCGTGCAGTTTGTTTACAGTCTCATTGCGTGCCCAGAGCATACAGAGACATGGCTTGAGAGAGAAAGAACTGTTAAAATGTGTAAAATATAAATAACCAAAAATGTTGAGCTCTAAGAAAGGATGTGGGGTATAGCGGGACACACTATAAAAGGAAGCCAGAGAGAAATATTTAGAAAAGTTAAACATTATAGTACAGTGAAAGTGTAAAATTACCGCACGCTGGCGCCAATATGGCCCAGGGCTTAAAATTAACGGCGACCCGTCGTCCCAGGGACGCAATTAATTACCATGGGGACGAACAATTTTTGGCCTCGGGACACCCCGGGGACGATGAAGAAAATGCACTTGGCTTGCCCAGCAGCCAGCGCAGGGCGCGCAAGCACAGCGCAGCCTAACCAGGGAGCGCAATACATCCCCCCGCCCCATGCAGCTTTATTTAGAGATTGTTAACAACTTTAATGTATTCATACCTCTCGGTCGATTTATCAGTAAGACAACTCAAAATGTAAATAAATGTTAAAAAAAAAAATGCCGAAAATTTGGGACGGTTCAAAATGTTTTTGGGACGGTTGTGAAAAAAGTTAATTTTAACCCCTGATATGGCCGCTGGTGCAACAGCCCTATTGACGCCACCTCAGTGTCTGGAAAAGCACTACATAAACACTTTGAAATGTCCTGTCTTTTTAGCTGATGCACTCAAGGCTGTTGTGATCAGCATGCTTGTAATGGCTCATCAATTAGCTTCAAGCCTCAGAGCGGTCTGCGTTGTGGCTGTCTACCATAGCTTCATGTGATGCAGCCCACAAACTCCGCCTCCCGCGACCCAAATAGAAGATGCTGATGAATGGAGTTGGTTAGGAGAACCGGGAGCATCCACTTCACACTCCACTACTACCACCTCCACAGCCCCAGCACTGTTATTGCCTAGACTGGCGAGCCAGAACCAACACATCGCCTGTGCATCGCACATCGCTAGATGCTTGCATTGGGTCTGGTAAAACCAGGGTCAGAAAACGTAAAAAAAATGTGTCAATCAAATTGTGTTATTCAGTCACAGCCCAGTAGACAAGCGGCGTGGAGGCCTGACAACCAAACTCCGCCCACGTCTCGTGTAGGTCGTACAAACTCCCCCCACGTCCGCGCTGATTGGTCGAGTGATTCCGTAACGACGGCAACCCTCATTTTCCCAGACCCAATGCAAGCTATCGATGTGCGATGTGTGGACGATGCATTGGTTCTGGCTCGCCAGGCTAGTTATTGCCTGTGTGAATATGTCTGTCTCGTATCTGCACCTGGGTCTGCCTGAATCCAATCCCAAATTCCGTGTGTGTATGTTGCTTGTAGAGACAAGTTTACGCCTGAAGAATTGAATGCGTTCATCTTGCCCCATAATAGCCTGTGCAAGACAACAGAGTTGAGCAAAGTGGCTGAATAACGAATAAAGCACAGTTTTCAGATTTGTTTACTACAACTCGCTCTGTGACCAATTACCCATTATCCTCCTGAAGTTCCCTGTCCACTGCAAGTTCCCACCGTCCCTTTAATAATGAGGTTTGTGTGAGTGTGAGTGTGTGCTCCCAGCCTTCCACTGAAAATCTTCAGTGGGAGGTGATTCCTATTCATCTCTGCATAGAGGAAATGTAGCTGAACCCACCATCTATATGCAAACATGGTGTTTTCTCTGAATGCAGCCCGATTTTGTTTTTTATGCGTGCTACATCAGACTATTATAAAGCTATCCACCTGTGTTCGTCCAGAACACAGGATGCACACTGTTTACATTCCATTATGTTTACAATCCATTATCAAAAACCAACTATCCTCCAATCTACATTGGCTCTACCCTTTTATTCCAGGCATTGTGGCTTAAAATGGCTATCACGGTATGCAGTAACCATGTAGGTCAAATATGTATTTTTTTTTTTTTAACATTTTTTCCAGCCCATTCAGGCTGTTTTTTCCAAGCTTTATTTATTAGGGTTAGTGGAAACAGGTGAAGATAGGGGGTAGACATGCGGGAAATACGTCAGTGGCGAGATTCGAACCACCTACTCACCGCGCCATTGAGGCATATGTGTGGTTTCCAGCGCTCTGCCTAACTGACTGAGCTACTGGGCAGCACCAAATATGTATTTTTGACGGTGTGTGTATTTTTTTCTTTGTGTAAAAGTTACTATAAATGAGAGCTATACAGTTGAGAGTCACAGAACAAATTTCCCTTCTTCTTTTCTCCCCTACTGCCCTCTAGTGGCTAAAGTAAAAGTCTATCATAGTTAATACCAGCTTTTGTCCCATTTATTAAAATTGCTTTTGAAACTACAAATGCCAGACGTCACATTGTATGCGTTCAATGTAATTTTGTTTGTCATTCAACTTTACATATAATATATGGCTGCATTTAAGAAATAATGATGTAGAAGCTGTACTCTGTGGTTTTGGGAAGTGTGTGATTAGGGAGCTGGGGGGGTGGTAGGCTGTGTGTGGGCTCCCTGGTGGGGAGAGATGACAGGGTCCCGGCTGCCCTCTATCATTAAGGATCAGCAGCTTGCTGCGTGGGTCAAGTGTGCAGCTAGTAATAGCTATTCTCCCGGAGAGGCTGAGAGGCGGGACGTGTTGCTTTTTTATTCCTGAATAGAAATGCTCCGTGGAGAGAGAGAGAGAGAGAGAGAGAGAGCATCAAGGAGAATTGCTGCAATTTTATTCCCCTGGAGGTGCAGGTTGTGTGGTGGATCTTCCGCCTGCTGCTACACCGCCACTAGGGGAAGCTCTCTGGGGTGATTGCTGTGTTCCTGCCTGTCACGCTATTGCGCTTATGTATAGCATGCTGGTCCTGGGCTAGCCTGACAGTGCCAACCATTTCAACTCTGAAAAAAAGCATTGATGTTGAAGGTGATGTTGGTCCATCAAGTGTTCTCCACAAATGATCAAATGTTCAACGCAACAGCTTATAAGGTAAATAAGATCTCTACTTTCTAGGAACTGTTTTCCTAGAATTGTTTTCTAATTTCCTACATTCTTTTTTTTTTAAATGTTTTTTCCAGCCCATTGAGGCTGTTTTTTTCCCAAGCTTTATTTATTAGGGCTAGTGGAAACAGGTGAAGATGGGGGGGTAGACATGCAGGAAATACATCGGTGGTGGGATTCAAACCACCGACTCACCGCGCCATTAAGGCATATGCGTGCTTTCCAGTGCACTGCCTAACTGACTGAGCTACTGGGCAGCATGAATTTCCTAGATTCTTTTGACATCTTTTGCAGTAAGTATGTGTTTTCCGAAGGATATCTGTGGAAGGCCATGGCACTGAAAAAGTTTAAGAGAATTTCCTGTTTTTTTTTTTTTTTTGACATTTGACCATATTTTGCTTAGATGGCATGACATGATAGGTGGCACTGTTATTCCTCATGGGCAGCTTGGCAAACATGCAATGAAAAACATTCAGCCGAATTTTCCAAAAGCTGGAATTGCTGGCACTACTTCCACTAACTTCCATTAAAGTTTCAAAATAAAATGCTTAATACAGCATTTAATAAATAATTGTCATCAAGTTATATTAAAAGAATAATGAATAACAATGAATAACTACAGGGGTCGCGCGGTGGCCGAGCGGTTAGAGAGCACGTCCCCCAGACCACCAGCCGAGCAGTGTCGTGGGTTCGCACAACCCCTCTGGCTTTTCTGCAATGTCTCTCCCTGACTCTTCATCCCGACTTCCGATTTAACCCTGTCGCTGTCTCTAATAAAATATTAGTATTTTCTAATTATTTTTCTAAATATATTCTCAATAAAAAGAATGAAAAACGGCGCTTGCGCCCAAAAAACATTTTGGAAAAATAATTGTCTATTATAATAAATTGTGATATTTTAAAATAATTGTACCATCAAAATCTATGATGGTGACATCCAAAGTCAACACATCCTCTCCCACAGTGTTTCCCTCCTCTCCCTCACCCATCCCCTCTCGCATACCCCTCCCTCAGTCTCTGTCCATCCAACCACACTCCCACTGTCTCCCAGTCCCTCTCTCTGACTCTCTCTATGTCGCTCTCTCTCTCTCTCTCACCCTCCTGCCTCCCCACAGAGCTGGACTCCGCCTACTAACTGGCTTCCTGTTTACCTCTGACCTCCACTTGCTCCCTTCCCTCGGACAGTGGATTTGCAACACATCAGATGGAGAGAGAGAGGAGAGAGAGAGAGAGAGAGGCACAGAGAGTGGCCGAGGGAGAGAGAAAGTGTGATGAAGGGAGAGAGGAAGTTGATGAGGAGAATAAAAGTGTGAGTTAGAGTGAGAGAGCAAGCGCAAGAGAAGTAAACCGTGAAAGCGCAAGGGCTAGAGAAATTGGGAGGAATGACAACTCAGAGTGACTGACAGAAATCGAGAGAGAGAGCAGGAACGAGAGATTGAGAGAGATTAAACACAGTGGGAAACAAGAGAGATTTAAAGAAGCTAGAGCGATAGATAAATAGAGAGAGAGAGAGAGAGAGAGAAAGAGAGAGAGAGAGAGAGAAAGAGAGAGAGAGAACTAGATCGAGAGCCAGAGAGAATGAGATGGGTGGACGGATCAAGGGGTGGAGCTATTCAACATGTGATATACTGGAGAACCTCTCACAGGCTCCTCTGGGGGGAGCTAGTGAGTGAGCAGGTGTGTGTGTGTGTGTCTGAATGTCTGACTCACTCCGTGTATGTGCGTATTTGATGTGTGTCTCTCGGCACGTGGACGTGTGTCTCTGTGTGTCACGCATGCGTGGTGAGTGTTGTCAAAGCCACAGGAGAAAAGTGTCTGGCTGTGTGTGTGTGTCTAAATGTGTGTATTTCTCAGTGTGGTTTGTGGTGTGTGTGTGTGTTCGCATTGAGTGTGTAGCCGTATGTTTGTCTAGTGTGTGTCTATATGTAAGTATCTCTCTGCGTGGTGTGAGCTGTGTGTGTGCGTGCAATGCATTTGTGGCTGTGTATGTCTAAATGTGTGTACCTCTCTGTGTGGTTTTGGGTGTGTGCAGTGAGTGTGTGGCCTATGTGTGTCTAAATGTGTGTATCTCTCTGCAGGGCTTAAGGGGTGAGTGTGTGTGCGTGCGCTGTGCAGTGCTTGCCTGTCTGCGTGTCTAAATGTGTGTAACTCTCTGCATGGGAACTCTGTGCATGTGTGTCTAAATGTGTGTCTATCTGTGGTGTATCTCTGCATGGTTTGAGGTATGTTCGTATGTGTATGCATGAGCCATGAGTGTGTCGCTGTGTGTCTGTATCTATCTGCATGAGATTAGCTTTGTGTGTATGTGTGTGTGTGTGTCTGTCTGGCTAAAATGTGTGTATGTGTGCGTGTACTTGTGTGTGTGCGTGCCTGCAGCAAGGGAGGGAGGTGTGGGGGAAACATGGCATTGGGTTTCAGCACAGTCCAAGGCAGTGATCTGGCATGATGTCTATCTGTGATATTAAAGGTGTAACGGTACTCAAGAATTCACAGTTCAGTATGTAGTTCGGCTGTGAGGTGACGGTTTAGGGACGGTATGCAACATACCGTACCATTGTGGAAGAGCCAGCAGAGGGAACAGTGGTCATTTTTAGAATTACATATCTGTGTGTGTGTGTGTGTGGGTGTGTGTGTGTAGTGTTTTCTCTCCCAGACTATTAATGTCAGGACTTAGGAGTAAGTTGATAATGAATCGAAATACATTTTCATATTTTAATTCTACAGAATTAAGTTGAATTTAATTATTCACTAACAAATGTAGGTTACACTGTGCATTTAAAAAAATACATTTTAAATGTTTTTTTTTCCCCGCATAATTCAAACCATTTCAGCTTCAAGCTGTCAGTGAGGTGAACTCACAACTCTTCACGTAGATTATGCTTTGTAGTGTACTGTCTTGACGGTCTGAGCTGCTACGGTGCACAGAAAAAAAAATCAAAGTCAACATTCAATATCAAAGTTATCTTTTAGAAATGTGGTATAGGCCAAATAATTAACCAAAAACATGTAATATTAAAAGTATTGTTGAAAACTAGCACAACGTATAATTGCAGTTGCAATCAGCAGACCAGTGAAGATGAGTCCTATCTATACAGACGATATCTATAATGTGGCTCATTCATTGGTGGTACTGCTTATGTGTCAACATGCTCATTCTTGGTCGCCAATTTTAACAATGATTTGTTTACAAAAGAGAATGTTTATTTGCCTGGAATGTGGAACCCCATTAGTTGTTAAACGTTTTAGCTCCAAGCTATTCCTGATGATGTGTGAGGTGTATCATTGACTTCAGTGATAATGAAAGCTTTTGAGCGGCGGGTCCTATCACACAGGGCGGCCCTCACCGCCAGGGCTTGAAAACGAAATTCTTTTTCAAACGTTCCGTTCTGAACGGTTCAGCCAGGCCTATCTTTAACGTTTTCATTCTCGGAACCGTTCCGCCACAAAAATATCGTTCCTGAACCGGTTCGGAACGCAAAAATTTAGTTCGTTCCTGATTTTGTGAAATATTACATTTTTTATATAGTTTATACAAAATATATTGGTGGCCTTTCAAACTTCAGTGCATCTGTATTGACATGAAAACCAGGTTTAAAACGCCATTACGTTCGCTTCCTCGTCTGTCCACAAGATGGAGCCCCAGATGCATGGGGCTTGATAACTGACAGTGAAAGTAGACAGAAATACTCTCCCAGACATAGGATATGTTAAAATATATAGAGAATGAAAAAAAAAACGTTTTTAACCGGTTTTGAGGAATTCATAATGTTCCGTTTCTGCTCCGGAACAGTTGAAGAAATCTTTTTTTCGTTTCCGGCTCCACTCCTCGTAAAATTCAGTAAATTTCTGTTCGTTCTTTGAACCGGTTCGGAGCTCTGCTCACCGCCCAACTCTTGGATCCCCTGCAGTTTGCGTACCGAGCTAACAGGTCGGTAGAAGAAGCAATTAACACAGCCCTTCAAGCCACACTCCAGCACCTAGACTCGCCCAGATCCTACGCTCGAGTTCTGTTTGTGGACTTCAGTCCCGCGTTCAACGCTATCATCAAACTATCATCTATCTCATCTGCAGGATAAGCTGACCCAACTCAACGTGCCAGGTCCCACATGCAGGTGGATCACAGATTTCCTGACGGACTGGAAACAGCATGTTAGATTGAGAAAGCACGTCTCATTCATACAAACAATAAATGCTAGAACCCCGCAAGACTGCGTTTTATCCCCTCTGATGTTCTCACTTTACACGAATGACCTCACCTCAAGTCACCAGTCCATCAAACTCATCAAGTTCGCGGACGACACCACCCTTAATTTATTGGACTCATCTCAGACAGCAATGAGTCCATCTACAGAAAGGAGGTGGAGCCGTTGGC
Source organism: Bregmaceros cantori (assembly GCA_900302395.1). Taxonomy (NCBI): domain Eukaryota; kingdom Metazoa; phylum Chordata; class Actinopteri; order Gadiformes; family Bregmacerotidae; genus Bregmaceros; species Bregmaceros cantori. The sequence goes on along the minus strand of OMKY01231473.1, from coordinate 6,501 downwards.
TACGTGGTGTGGGGAGAACAACTTGGAGCTGAATTCCAAGAAGACGATGGAGATGCGAGTCGACTTCAGAAAGAATTCAGCTCCACCACTCCCCCTCTCTATGGCAGCTGGGGAGATTGCTAGTTGACTCCTCGTCCTGGGCACCACCAACACCCGGGATCTTATGTGGGGACTCACAATCGACAAACTCCACGCCAAGGGAAGGCAGAGAATGCACTTCCTTTGGCAGCTGAGGAAGCTGGAGTGCTGGTACACTTCTACACAGCTGCTATTCTCTCCTCCTCCATCACTGTGTGGTTTGCTGATGCCACAACCAGAGACAAACAGAGGCTTCAGCGGATTGTCCGCTCTGCAGACATAGTGATTGGCTGCAAGCTCCATCTTTTCACGCTGCTCCCATCCGGGACGAGGTTCAGGTCCATCAGAACCAGAGCCTCATGCGACAAGAACAGTATTTATCCTGCTGCCGCACGGCTCGCCGGCAATGGCACTTTGGAAGTAGTTACACTCCCTTCTGCTGTTCTTTCAGCAGCAAATATGTGTTGCTTCCTGACAAATGACGTATTCGGCATGTACCTTGCACTTGCTAACTCATAGCTAGCCCCTTAGCTTAGCTTAGTAACTATGTTTGATTCCAGACTCTGTCTAATATAGTTTTAAAAAAATTAACCCTAGGCACATTCCCGTGTCAAGACTGGTAATTTCCTCTACGGGTATCACCTTATCTGAGCTGCCGTAGCAAACGTGATGAGATGTGGGATCACTTGGATCGTGCTAGGCATTGCTGACCTGTCGCCAAGAGTCATCAGTGTGGACTGTGCCACGTATTCGCGCATACGCTTTGCAAGGGGGGCTGATCTCTCACTAGCCACCCAACATGATTCGGCAGGCGCTTGTGTGGGTATTCAAGAGAGAACTCCACCAAGGTAGGGGATCAATAATTTTCTCTATAGACTAGATGAACTGTACATTATATTGCATAGACATTACAAATGTATAGAGAGCAGTTCCAGAAATGATAGTATTGCCGGCCGTTGAATTTTGATATGGTGCCTTGTTCTAATAAACATCCTACAAAAAGCTGAGGCATCTATGGAAATATATTAACTAAAAGTCATTTATTTTTTGTATTTATTTTGATAAGACTTCCACGGTGGCTGGGACATGCAGGACTGGTGCCCTGTGGTTAAAACTTGAGTTTTAACCCCCCTGCATACTTCACGGTGGGGTGGGGAGCAGACCGCCGTGGTGTAGTTTTTTGCGCTAAAAAAACGACACCACGTCATCAATGTGCCTCGGTACTTGTCGGTGGGACCTCTCATCCTGACCATAGCCCTTGTTTCTACTAATCGACGTCACCTCGCGGCTGTGATTGGTCAAGACGGAGAGCGGGCGATCCCCGTTTTGCAAGCAGGATGAGAGCGCGGCAGGGGGGGCAGAGGGAGGCGGGGCACCGCGGTAATCTGGAACTATGACCACTTTCTACCCAAACCGCCGCGATGGCGGTCACGTGATCACCTTTACGGCGGGCTGGTCCCCACCCCACCCTGAAAGTATGCAGGAGCCTTTAGACTATATGCCCCATTCAAGCCATAGGTGGGCACGTGCATTCTTCTGCTGTCTGTGTGTGTCGCCTGTTAGGCTGTGTGTATGTGCGTGCGTGCCATTTGTGTGTGCATGGCTGTCTGTGCGTGTAGACCTGTCTGCGTGTCTCTCTCTCTCTCTGTGTGCGCGTGACTAACAGCAGGTCATGACTGTGTGTGCGTGTCTGTCTGTTTGTGTGCGTCTGTCTGAGTGTGCATGGCTGAGTGGAGTTGTGTCTGCGCAGGCTGTGGTTCCTAGCTTCCGGACCCTGCTCTCTGAGAGATTTGTGTGTGGAATAATGATGCACTGTGGAGGGGTGCTGGTAGCTGTGTGTGTGTGTGTGTCTGTGTGTGTGGTATAAACACCTGCCTGCTGTTTGTCAGTGGGAGTCAAACTTACTTTGTTAATGCATTCTTATTACCAGCCCCGGGGGTGGGCCGCGGAAGAAGGTTATGTTTTTGGTTGCGTTGGTTTGTCTGTCTGTCTGTCACCAGGATAACTGAATAAGTTGTGCGCGGATCTGGATGAAATTTTGTAGAGTTGTTGAAAATGATAAATGGAGGAATTGATACAATTTTGGTGCATTTCTGTGGCTTATAGGTAACATATCGTTTTCTTCAAGCGTTTTCTACAAGCCGACTCGCCCCCACTCCTCGGCGTGTGATGTCAGGGATTATGTGCATGCACAGTGAACAACCCAAAGCTAACCTGCTAACAACACTGTGCGCACATTGCAAGAATTGATCCAGATCAGAAGGTGAACCACCATCACAAAGGAACACATTTAGATTCTAGAGAAAATCATTGAGCAAGTCTTTCCATCTACCACTCTTACCCGTCCTAGTGGACTTCGGACCTCCAAGCCAACACATCTCTATACTACCACCAGCAATGTATTCTCAACATGTCATTCAAATCTCTGCTTTGGATAACACCGGGCAACTTGTATCGGGATCTAGTTCAAGACAGGAGCAAATGCAGGGAGCTGTGCAATCAAAGGCATTTACTAGGTGGATCTACACATTTCACAAGGCATTGTGAATTAATAATGTCCTCTTTGAATTCTAATAAAATCTAATATCCTACAATTGCACAAAGCCTCTGGATTCCAGGAAACAATGGGGAAAAAAATCACGCACTTAAAACTGATAATTATTTAGGGGGGAGTGGGCGGTGGCAGAATGGTTAGAGAGCACGTCCCCCAGACCACAGGTCGGTCAGTGCCGCAGGTTCAAATGCCCTGTCCGGCTTTTCTGCAATGTCTCCCCCAACTCTTCATCCCAGTTTCTGATTTAATCCTGTCACCATTTCTCTCAATTAAGAATTATAAAACGGCGCTTGCGCCCAAAAAATAACGTAAAAAAAAAGTGATGATTATTTTATATGTTTGTCACTGCAGGCAGGACTCGTGCCAAGTTGTGCGTCACTTCCGCCCTGGGGTGTAAAGTCAACAGACAGGTGTTAGACTCACCGCATGTCCCAAAAAGTGCGATGTGACTTCACCAGACCAAATTGGGAGTGTGAGATGACGAGCATGTGCATTTTTCTGGCTTGCCAGTCGGGCTGGAACAATTATTCGGTTACGTACTCGAGTCAAATCAAATAATCAAATATCAAATTGAATAATCGCAGTTGAAGTTACACGGACAATTTTAAATGTGCGGTCAGATCATAATATCTCCTCACATATTCAACACCGCCTCTCCATATATGAAATGGATTTGGTATTTCAAGTTAGTTTGCCATTTTATTTTGGTAGCTCCAATTGAGGCAACGGGTCTGCCTGTTTTTCAGTTAGTTTTTGTGGAAGCTAGTCACAGCTCTTATGCCTTGAGGTGAAATAAAAATGGTTGTTAATGATAAGGTAAATTACTTGGTCATTCATTATTCAGTGAAATATATTTTTTTTCGATTGTATATTTATAACTGCTACAAAAAATGGTTTTTCAGAATAATCAATTTGAATCTAAACATCTTGTTAAAATAATTGATTATTAAAATATTTGATAGTTGCAGCCCTACTTGCCAGGCTAAGAGACCATGATATAATAAAATAATATATTTCTAGGTTGTATTGATTGAGAGATTACTACTGGCAACCCACCACCCGGCTGTGCTGAAAATATACAATCGACCGCTCCCATCGCCGTCAGAACGGTCTGCGTCTCCGCTCTGAATGGGAGCCACTGGACCGTGTCAGATGAACAACGACCCATTGACTGTCCTCAGCGTCTAACGACACAAATGTTGAAGCTTGGTTGGTGTGTCCATGGCTACTGCCAATTTCCGTGTCTCACTGTGGTCACAATGAGGCTACATCGACTGACGCGCTTCTAGCGGTGAGAGAAAAGTGGTTTGCAGGAGCTGAATTCATTCGTTCTAGTAGTATAGACGAGTTTACCCGCAAAATACAGAGGCCTGGCATTTTGTCAGGATGAAACACACTTCCGGTGTCTGTATGGGTTCCATTTAATCTAATGGCTCACAAAAACACACTCACAAAATGCTCACCAATTAAAAATCCGACCACTAGATGTCACTGTGTGACATCTAGTTACACATCATCTCCCTTGCATCATTCATCATTTTACATAAATATTGATGAAATACAGTCAAAATCCGACTTAAAGTTACTCACCGAGTGGTCACATGTTCTTCTGGACCAATAGGCTGGCTGCTTCTACTAGTTCTTCCAATAGGAATGAGACAATGGAACAAGTTGAACTGATTATAGAATCATGCGTTTGTGGGTCAAATACACGGCAGGTAAATGACACCGGAAGTGACGTTTAGACACCGGATGTACCCCCTGAACTCGTCTATAGGACAGGTGCAGCGATTAGTCCAGTGGTGCGCAAACTGTGGTACGAGTACCACCAGCGGTACGCGAGCACGCTCTGGCGGTACGCGGGAGGATTTCTTTTTTAACTTCCACATTTTAAATTGCTAAATTACAATGCATGGAAATTATAGGATGGCCCACCTCATCTTCCTTGAAAGATAATTGGAGAGCGACATAAAACAAGTTAAAGTGCAACATGTTCAAGGTGAACCTTCATGCACACACTGGTGCGTCCACTTGCGCACATCTTTCTTCAACCTGTGCCAATGAAACAAACATTGTTGCGGAAACGAGGTCGAGGGAAACAAAACTGCCGCCGCGCACAACAAAATCATACATGGTGGTACTTGGACCGCTGAACAGTTTCTCAGGTGGTACTCGGTATGAAAAGTTTGAGAACCACTGGATTAGTCGATTAATAGATTATGAAATTTGTCTGCAACAAATATAGTATTAGTAGTATCCAGGATGGATATTGACTCGTTGCTTCAAATGTGAGATGAAGGATGCTTCATTGTGTTACAACATCTGGAACAAATCTTGTCTATGTTAAAGTTATGCTGTGCTACTTCTTACATCGGTATAACTATGTTTATTATTTTCATATATAACCTGCGACACGGCGAGTCAGCAGCGCCGCTGTGACCCAAACGCCTGGGGTGCGAGCCGAAACTCGGTCCGCGCCAAGGATCGCGTGCTGCATGACTCATGATGCAATGAAAATGTCGGTCTTTAGAGTTTGAGAGAGGACGACGTGGGTGGGTTTGTAGAGCTTAATTGACAGAGCGCCTTGTAACTCTGCAAATGAACACCAACACTAGTATTCAACTCCCAACGTTGTTGTAATAACTCTGAAAGAGTTACTGAGTAGTACTGAAAAAAAAAAACTTTAATGGCTCGTTGTCCCAATCCTTCCTCTGTTGTTCTCTCTGGGTCCTTGGGCGTGTGGTGGCAGAGGTGTTACGGAGCGCTTCCCCCAGGCCACAGGCCAGGCAGCGCCATGGGTTTGCATTCCCCGACTCTTCATCTCAGTTTCCGATTTAATCCTGTCACTATTTCTGACAATAAAGAATGAAAGAAAAATAGTGCTTGCACACAAAAATTTACTTCAATCATTCTTTCTTTTTTTTTGTAAAAATACAACCCACATTTTAAAATTCCATAACATTTCCAGGTGTTCTCCTTAAGGAATTGAATGTGTAGAATGATATTCAGTGAGCTCCTGGTTCCCTGGCTGAGCTAACACATGGTGGGAGGCAATGACTCACAGTGGAACAGAGCAGGGAGGGTGGTCAGCCTGAACTTAATTAGCCCTTTTCCCCTGTGGTGGGCTGTGCAGAGGAGACATCCTCTACACTGCCTCTTCAGCAAACACTAGGCACCGCCCAACAACAGCAGCAGCAGCAGCAGCAACATCAGCAGCAACAGCAGCACTGATTAGCTACTCGACTACATCAATAGACCGCACAGCATCACCACACACAGGACCAGGAAATAACTTGCAATAATGGCGACTTTAGATTAGAATAGGGAAAAAATTGTAGCTATAGTCATTTACAGCTACATTCAAAAGGTTACACTCCTGCATACCGAATCCTCTGCACTGTTGTTAGGGTCCCACAGAAGCCAAACCTTGACCCTAGCCCTAACCTAACCCTTACAAAATAAGCAGATGGTTTTTGGGATTCAAATTTTATCGGAATGGAGTTGTTACGGAACGGTCAGTGCCCCCCCCATTCATAATATGTAATTGTAGCGGTTCGCATTTCTTGGGGAAATTCCATACACACGTGGACTCTGTGACATTCTGTGACCAGCACGTTCATGCCCATATTTGGGACTGGTGTTACTGTCTTGGTGTCTCATTGTGATGTCATCGACACTCCCCTCTGCTGTCACCAGACACCAGGGCATTCAGTGTTCCATTGTCATTCTAATTTGACTCTTGAAGAATAAAGAGCTTTTATGATAGAGGCTGTGTTCTTCCTTTACACACATACCTCTACATTGGTGACCCCGACTGCTCTTGGAAGTTTCCTAGAGCGAGAACACGCGCCCTCGGGCGCCCTGGCGCC
>OMKY01231471.1:0-10862 GCA_900302395.1 Bregmaceros cantori | reverse complement strand
TTTTGTTTGCTTTGATTGAGAATACTGTCGTAATGCCAAATTATGTATAAATGTAACAGATGTAAGAAGACGACAGGGGGAGCTGCAATTAAATATCACACACAACGCAAAGTACTAGCCAATCAGAGAGAGGGTGGGAGCTCCCACAATGCAGCGGGACAAACAGGAGGGTGGGAGAGTTGGGAGAAGTGAGTACCGTTAATCACCAGACTTGACATAGGTAGGACTACATATAGCAGTCGATTGCCCTTGGTAATTGGCTGGTCAGCCCTTTACTGTCGGTTAAATCACTGCTATGCTAAAAATTACATGTCTGTTACATATATTCACACACCAATGGCAGTGGCTGCCCCACAAGATAATCACATCATCAGAATAGACGAGTTTATGCGCCAAAAACAGTGGGCTGATATTTTGAAAAAAAAACAAAAAAAAAACGACATGATGGAACAGGTTGCGTTGTTTGATTGTTCAATGCGTTTGTGGGGCATAGATCCGCACTAGAACATTTGGGTGTGGAATGCATCAATGCTGTCCCATTAGACAATTTCAAAAATAAGTCAGAACACCGCGACGTAACGGCGCCGGAAGTCATATTCAGCCTAGAATTTTAACTGGAAGTACTCGCCAAACTGAACTTGTCTATAGACGAGTTCGGTGGGTACTTCCGGTGTCTGAACGTCACGCCCGGTGTCATTTAGTTCGATGCGTTTTTGGCAATTTTTCAACATTTCTATTCGGTGGGAACACACACCTACAGGGTTATTCAAAGCAGATGGGGGTAACTTGCGGGGTGCTATTCAACACCCAAATGCTATCGTGCGGATCTGTGACCCACAAACACATGATTTAATAATCAGTGCAACTCGTTCAATTTTCTCATTCCTTTTGTAATAACTAGTAGAAGCAGCCAGCCTATTGGTCCAGAAGAACATGTGACCACTCGGTGAGTAACTTTAAGGCGGATTTTGACTGTATTTCAGTCAATATTTATACAAAATTATGAAGGGAGCGAGTGGTGTGATGTGTAACCGGTCACAGACGACACCTAGTGGTCGGATTTTTAATTAGCGTGCATTTTGTTGGTTTTGTGTGCTCGGGCCTCGGACAAGTACCAGAGTTGGCATTAGCATCAATAAGGCACCATCCCGGCGGGCCAAATGCCAGCCCCCTGTATTTCGCGGGTAAACTTGTCTATATGGTCCAAACCAACGAGAGAGAGCATGTATACAGGAGTCAATGGAGTTCAGCACAAGTGGTTTATTGGTTGTCCACAGGAACACAGCGAGACCACAGATCTCCCCAGGCTTTTTACCAGCCATACCTGATCACCAATAGCCTTTGAAGTGAACCCTCCCTGCCTGTAACGTACCAAAGTTCACCTTGCCGCGGCGAAAAGTCATAAAAATACACATTTCACTCTGAATACGGCGTATAAAATGGTTTTGCCAGTGGAAAAAAAAAATGGCACAGCTGTGGCGGGGGAGGGTGAAGGTTGAGTGTCCGGTTTCACCACGAGTGCCTTCTTCCCCCACGATCAGTAGTCAGGTGTAAGAGTCCAACATGTTTTACATGTCTCGCATCCCCGTGGCTTTGTTAAGTATCAAACGTCACACGTACATTTGCCCGGGGTAGGGGAAAGAGGAGGAAAAACAGGTTCCAGTTGATCCCAGGTATACCCCTACACGCGCACACACACACACACACACACACACACACACTCATTATTTCATCACAAGGTCAGCTCAAGTTGGCAGACACGAACACGCACATACACACGAGTACAAGTGAAATCATTGTCCATCTCCGTATTCGCCACAATGTTAATTTTCTCCGTTTCATCATTGTTTGCATTGCATTGCATTGGAAGACGTACATCTCACACAAAAAGGATTTACCGTGTACGAGTCAACCAAGTTTCAACAATGACCTGCGTTATGGCATACATTATCCGGCGTTCAAAAGATCACTCTTGTCTATCTCTCTCCTCATATATTTACACATGGACATATTCAGTTTAGTACCCAAGTAGGTATTCCTTATGCTGTGGCACTATGTACACCCTGCAGTAATGGGCCTTAATGAAGCAATAAAGCGTCAGTTTGGGACCCGAAGAACACAGAACCTATAGCTAATTGGTCTCAACGATCCACACACCACATCCTCAATTTAGTGGCCTCTTGCTTGTGTGATTTTTACTCCCTTCAACCTGAAATTTAAGCCGTGTCTTTTCCACATAGTCTTCGGCCAAAGGACAGCAAGTAATTAGAGGTCTTCTGTGCTTACTACAAGCAGGTATTGTGAAAGATATTTAGATACAATCCATATTGTGTCACAAAACATTAGTGTGAAGAGACGAGCTCTGTCGCCCGTAGATGCCATATCAAGCTCTCTCCAAAGCTCATCTCTACTAGCCTGGCAAGACGGAGCCGGTGGGTTTGGACCAACCAGGCAGAAAAATCTGATTGTCGCCCAAATCGGGCGGTCCAATCAGTGCCACGTTAAGGCGGACCTTGTTCGAATAGAGACGTGGGCCTGCATTCCACTTGTCACACCTACTGCGCTGAGATTTGATAACTTCATTTGACTGACACTTTTTGAAACACTGCACGTGACTAGTCAAATCTAGTCGCGTGCGATTTGTGGACAATGAATTTGTTCTGGCTTGCCAGGCTGCATGCATAGGCCATTCTTCCATGTACTCTCCCACCAACCACCAATTATTTTGAGGTGCCAAGTTGACTCGACAGGAGAATGCCCCTCAATTTATGCAGTGGCTGTGTGATGGATATATGGAGCTAAAAGTTAATACAATTTTGTATCATGGCATGGATGTATCGTGATATAATTGATTTCATTTGACATCGTTTCATTTTCATGTCACTACATTGACAACTCCAAACCTGAGCCTCATGGCTTGTTCAGACATCACCCGATACAAACACATTAATTAAAAGGGGTTAGCTTGGAAACATTGGGACGAATGAATGGCAAATTTGAATGGAAATGCATTTCTAACCCAATGTGGTTTGGCTGATCAGAGAGTTATTGCATTTCAGTGCATAGTTAGTTAATGGATTTCAGGTTTGACACAGCAAGACGAAGAGAAGTATGAGCAACGATAAGCATTTCTAATAAGAACGACACGGAATGAACCGCAATAGCAAAGAATAAGGAAACTATTTGAAATTTAGAAAGGAATTAGAAAAGGGTAGTCAAGACCTCAAGGTATTGGAGTGTCTGAAATTACCAGAAAAGTGGTTAGAAAGACATCACCCTCTCAGCTGTCCGTCCGATATGTGTGATGATTGCATGCATAGCTGTCATAATTATTAAAAATGGAATGCATGATCATCATATCAGATTTAGCTCATAATTAGGACTTGAAGGAGAGATTTGCTGAATAAACCAAGAAAATAATCTGAATTAACAACAGATATCTTGGAAAAAAAATCATTTTTCATTTTACGCACATCATTTAACTAGTCCTTTACAATTTTGTACATGGATTTCATATGAAACATTTACAAAAGAAGAAAAATGCTGCTGTTGATTTCACAGCCTGGCAGACACACTTGAAAATGTATGAAAGTGTATCGTCTGCCAGGATACAGATATAATAATAATAATAATAATGATAATAATAATAGATCTGATCATCATTGTATTCTATATTTAAAACAAAGAGATGGTTTGTATATAACACAATTCCATCCTAAGGGTTTGATCAAATGTCAATACAAAGACAAGGATGACCTGGGAGGATAGCATGTTTCTACAGTCTGTGATAAGGCAGACCAGCAATAACTGCCCTGCTAAGAGTCCAGAAACTCCACACGAGAAAGTTGCTGTCCAAAATGGCGCCGCGCTAGCTAGCCCTCTCTATGTCTGGTTTGTCCATCCATTGGTGCCCCTCGCGTCTTTTTCATAAAAAAAACATTTATGTCCATGCACATGAGACGTGCGATGCAATGAACACTAGATAGCACTGTATTCAATTTAATTCTACTGCTACACTGAATTTTGTTGAAAGGGCTAGCTATGGTTTACACATAGCGATTATGATGTCATCCATTGAAGGTTTGTGTTCAAAATTCGAAACTGCCTGTTCAACACTACGCTCACCCACCAAATTTTGTGCAAATAAAAATGTTTTGCATTTTGACTCATTTTCCAATCAATCATTACAGGGCAACAAACAATAACTCATTTCAATCAAATGGATGGACAAATAAAAAGACATGAGTGATCATATAACCTTCCGCCTGTGCTACATGAGGGCAAAAGCTAAAGCGCCGTAACGGAATGTGTACAGAAGTGGGCGCTACTGTAGCAGGCGATGCACACAAATACATGGATGGATGCTCATCATCTGAACGGCACCCACTAGACCCCTGCTGACACTTAGTGGAAAACGGAGGAACTACATACCACATCTCCACTAGAGATGCAGAACCAACAAATCGGCCACGTGATTATAACGACCATTGGGTCTGGTAAAACCACGGTTAAAAAACGTGTCAAAAAAAGTGTCAATTAAATCGTCCTATCCAGTCACAGCGCAGTAGGTGGGACAAGCGGCGTGGATGCGGGGTGACAACCGAACTCCGCTCACGTCTTGCGTCGCCCATCCCGAACTCCGCTCACGTCTTGCGTCGCCCATACCAAACTCTGCCCACATCTCGCGTTGCCCATACCAAACTCCGCCCATGTCTCGCGTCGGCCATATCAAACTCCGCCCTCGTCTCGATTCAAATAATTCGATTGGACAGCCCGTATATGGGCGATGTCTGCCTGATTTACCCAGACCCAATGTGCCGTCTAGCGGCATGTGGACGATTCGTTGGTTCTGGCACGCCAGGCTACACCACCACCAAAGAGCGCCTTCTGACACAGAAGACAGCAAAGTGGTAATTCCCGCAGAGCATTGTTTTCTACCACATTGGGAAACTAATCTGTCCGTTCTTCCATTGATTTCATTATTTGAAAATTGCTGTACAATAACGTGTTTCTCATAGTCGTGTCCCGACAGCGATGCTGTGTGCATCAATGTGCAACATTGACCATCACGTGACGATTCAGAGGAAGACGAAGGATCACTGTCTCACCGCGTCGACAAAGATATGAAGAAGAAGATTAGAAATATATTTTTGTGACAGGAAGACATAACAAATTGGTTGGGCAACACCAGCACCACGGTCGAGTCTGCCATTAAATTTGCACCAGAGCGTTGACGTCACACTGCTCCGACCCCGGGAATAAAATATGTTCAGATGCAAGCTGTAACTGCTGGAAGTGGTCTGACTTGGGTCCCATCCCTAGATACAGAAGTGTAAATGAGTTGTAAATGTGTGGTCATTTCTCCCTGCAAATAACAATTGGCTTGGCAAGAGAGGTCACGTGACACGCTCTTCAAGTAGTCAACCACGAACGAACAAAGACACTTTTTACATTGACAGCTACTTCTTTCAATGTCACTGTTCGGTTCACACAGCTCTGCTTCTTTTCCAAAATACACCTTCGGTCTGTTCCAATTCGTGTACTTTGTTGAGTACGTCGAGCGTACGTCCTCTCTACGTAGCCGCAGGGAGGGACCACACCGGCAGATTTTTCACTGTTTATGTGGCAGCTGCAACTTATTCCAAATGTAAAATTTCACCTGTATCCCATTCAGCACAGATCAGATTTTTTTTCTTGCAATTCCCAAAAGACGGTGATATTTTGGCGTCCAGCGTGATGATGTGAGATCACAATTCAATTTGGAAAAGCACTTGCCTGCTGAAGATTTGCACACCATTGATGTAGTGTGCAGGGTACATAGTGCACCAACGTGGAGTGCACTTCGGAAGAGCACAAATCGGAACACACCGTTTGGCTGCACTGAGATTCTACCTGACAAAAGCGGAAACCGTGCACTCCATACATCTGAGCATACTGAGGCGCTAGATGTCGGATGAGAGCCTGAGGTTTTTTCTATGGCGGCATGCTTGAACAAAATAGAACAAGAGGACATGCACAGTGCGTGTGGTCAACTAGACTCGATTCTGGTGGGCTTTTTGACATTCTCACCAGATGTCTCCTACAATGTAGGCCTGTCTCCAACAAGCAGTTAAACAAACGTTGAGTAGAAGCAAGTTGATATGATCATATTTACGCTGTCTAAAGTATTGTTGTTTTAAAGACTTGCTAGTAAATGACCAAAATTGATTGAGAGTGGCAACCATCGATAGGCAATATGCGAACGATGGGAGTTTTTGACCTGGGGTGAAAGCAAACCTCGAATTGTGGAAATATTTCGCACTGATATCATTATGAAATGGTTCCGTAATCATAGCCGTTTCTGGAACCAATGTCTTTATTCAAGACATTTTTCACTTTCTGTTAACATATATTAAACATTTTAACTTATTTCGTAGCAAGCCAACATATATTTATATATCGATGGATCGTCCAGAAAGGTCACCAATCGCGATAGAGTACCGATATATGGCGCAAAAACTCGACATCGATATCCAATATCGTTGCCCGATATATCAATCAGACATTAATACTTACTGCCTTCTCTGTGAGTGTGCCTATATATCTACTTAGTGTTTTTGTATACATTAAGAACTTCCCAGGTGCAGAAATTCTCTCTTGTATGATCTCTTCCAAGCAGGGGGCCAAGGTAGCAACCCGGGAACGCCCTCCAGGTACGGATCTTGACAGACTGGGAGAGAGTGACGATGATGTGCGTGTTTAGGGTCTCTATAGGTTCTCTCCAGGTTGGTACTGGGGTTCGGTGGACGTGAAGTAATCCTCCAGGAAACCCTGGAGGTACTCGAAGGTGGGCCGTTCCTCTGGCTCCTTGCGCCAGCAGGTCATCATCAACTCGTGCATGGAGTCGGGACACTCGGCCGGACAGGGCATGCGGTATCCCCGCTCCACCTGGTCCAGCACCTCGCGGTTGACCATGCCTTGTCGAAACAAAAAGAACATTATTTTTTCCGGGGAAACAGACTTGCATATGTCGGTGGCGGGAAGCGATCTCACGACAGCTGTGACTGTGAGATTAAGCTTCAGGCACAAGACTGTATGGGGCTGGATGCAGCGGTGTAACCTACTGCGCCTCAGAGCTAGCCCTGACTTCTTCATTACTAGAGTGGCCAACGTTTTTTTCCTCATCAGCTTCTAGCGTTCCACTGCTGGGAAGAGGTTAGTTTGGTTGGATTACTTTTTTAGAAAAAAACACAAATCAAATCATGTTTTATAAATTATTTGCTATAAACGACAGCGCTTCAATTCATAATATAGTATGAAACCAACCTGAATTAAATAAATTAAAACTAAGCAAAGCAACTTAAATGATTTGTTGTATGGTTTCATTAAGATGATTTAAAATAATCCAAAAGTAATCTGTTTGCAGAAAGTAAAATTATTTCGTTCTTTTTACTTTATAACGAGGAGATAGTAGTGGACCACCAGAGACAGAGACAGGGGACATGACTAATCACCGTAGGCACAGGTAGTAAACCTGTGATGTACTTTGTTTTTAAGCTTACCAATATTGGCTGTTTGTTTGTTTTTTTTTGAATTATTTTGTTAGTTTATATGTTTTAACTCGACTCTTTTGATTATTTATGTTTTTATTCTCACTGTGTTTCACTGTCTTAAGCCAGTCATACCGGGGTAGGGCACTCGGCCCTTGGTGGCCAGTTCAGTAAGGAGCACTCCAAAGGACCACACGTCAGACTTGATGGTGAAGCGGCCGTACAGCGCAGCCTCCGGGGCCGTCCACTTGATGGGGAACTTGGCACCTGCCGCAGAGATCAGCACCAAGCATTAATAAAAGGAGCAGCACAATAAAGGCTAACCAGATTCCCCAAATGCATCCAGGGACAGGCAATTTTTGGCGTCTTTGTGTCTATGGTGCATATTTGGGTGTTTTGGGAGGTAGCCGACAAATCCATGTACATGCAGCCGCATCCAAATGAACTCACCTCCACGCCAGAAACTCCCTGCACAGTGACCTCGTAATGCTTAATGTTTAAAATGAAAATTGTAGCAAGGACAAAATAAATAATGATGAAACAAAGAATAATAAATAAAGCTTGGAAAAACAACATAAAAAATAATATAACAAATGGAAAAAAAGGAAATAGTAAAGTAAATTAAAACAAAACCAAAAAAAAAAATCACAAAATGATCGAAGAGGGGACATTTTCGGGCCCACATTTTGCCAGGGACATGTCATCCAAATCGATGACTGTCCCTGTAAATTGAGAACATCTGGTCACCCTATCACAATAACAATGAAACAGCTTTATTTGTTGCTTTGAATATACAAACAATACACAGATGGAATTTGGGTCGGATACAGTAAACGACTTTGGTGAACATACAGTCCATGACAGGGGTACTCGACTACTTTGCTCAGAGGGGCGCATTGTCGGAAGCCCAATGGGCCGGATCAGATGCCAGACTGCAGCCCCCCCCCCTCGCTTCAGTTATCTCCGGCCTTTTATTTAAAGTAGCATACTTTGCATTAAAAGGGCTTCAATTCTATGCAACAATGGTGCATTTGTAACAAGCTACATCTGAAACAACAACACACAAATAGTGGTAAACAGCAGCCGCTCACTTAAACACATTTATAGTGTATCTGTTGAGGTAAAGAACAGAATCACAGTTAGCCTCAACCCTCAACAACACATTTCTAGTGCTTCTGGTGATGTAAAAAACAGCATCTCAGATAGATAAAACATATTTTACAAAAAAATTAAATCAATATTTTATATTTTTTTTTCCAGGATTGCTCTGGGGGCCAGAAAAAAAAATTGATTTCCGCGGGCAGCCAGTTGAATATCCCTTGTCTATAATAATAACACAATAGTATCAATAAAGACAAAAGAGTGACAAAGTAGTAGGTAATAACATTTTTAGTGGGAAGTTGGGCGCCAACACAAGTATATGGCCGGTTGTTGGTCCGCACGGCGTTCACTGTACCATAAAATGGGGCTGTATGCTGGCAAAGCGACACAGTAGGGTCAATGTGCTGTTTCCCACTTCATTTATACGACTGCATATCACATACACAGATCCACTTGACAGTTCACCTATAATATTAATAGAAATGTAGTTATGTTATTGTGCGTGTGTGTGCACCCGTGTCTCTCACCCTGTCTGGCTGTATATTCATTGTCTTCAATGAGTCTGGCCAGTCCAAAGTCGGCCACCTTACACACCAGATTGTCTCCAACTAGGATGTTGGCAGCGCGCAGGTCTCGATGGACATAATTCATCCTCTCCACGTAGGCCATGCCGGACGCAATCTGCACATATACATAACCAACAAAATAATCAAAGCAAGCAATCAATTATTTATCTACCCAACTATGCATCTATAACCCTAAGCAGAATTTCCACAATACACCATTTGAATGCTCATGTGTAACGGATGTGAACAATCGACTGCTTATATAGTCCCCTGTTATGTACTGGGCATCACTGTCTGGGCAGTCATGGTACTGCAACTCCTATGCCAGCCCCCTGTTGCTCCCATTGCATTCTAGGAACTCTCAGTTTATCACTGATCTGATTCTAACCTATCATGTGTTGTGGGTCAGTGTGGGTTTATCCCGCAGCACCCCCTGGTGTCGTTTTACACCAATTACATATGCTCATTCTCTAGTTGGGCAATATAATAATATAATCAACAATCATCAGTAAAAGTCCAACGTTTTTTTAAGTTAAGGTCATTTTTAAAACGGCTCGCAATGCATTATGGGCAATAGTGTTCCGTCTAGGGTACATCCGATGCTCACTACTTTTTGCGGTTCATTGTGGGATACTTTCACCTTTCAACTTTGCACCATATAGGCTACATGGAGAATTCGGACACCCAGACAAAATGGCTTGCGCCCCATACAGTGCACTAATTGGGGGATAGGGAGCGATTTTGAAGAAAAGAATACACATGCTGCATTTGTGTCTGTTGTTAGCCAGGAATTGGAATGTATCTGCCAATCATCGATTACATACAATATCATGGACAATAGTCATAGTTTTAAGTCCTATAGTCATGACAGCACATGTTTATCATTAAGTGCCTGCTCAGACTGTGACATGGAAAACACATTATATGTGAGGTGATATTGAAAGCCAACCTGTGATGCCATGTCCACAAGTTGGGGCAGACGTAGCATCTTGCCCATGTCTCCTTTAAGGAAGTCCAACAAGCTTCCTGTGGGCACAGAACAGCACTGACAGTATAACTATTTATTTCATACTCTGACACACTTGAACTGAAGTACTTATACTTCAGTTCCGTAATTATATTTCAGCTATTATTTAGCAACTGAGAAGTTTAGATTCATGTTAGATTCTGCACTGGTTAAATAGTTAAATACCACATGGTTAAATACCACATGGTGGTATAATCACGGTCAGATGAAGAGGCAGAGAGTGATATTTGCATTATATTGTCTGTTTAAAAGTCTTCTATTGTTGATTCATCCATGGTGATATGCTATCAATCGCCAGCAGATGGCAGCCTAACTACATCCATTGTATTTAGCCCTATACAATGGACATGACGTGGCAGGTATACCACTTAACCGTACATATACTTCACCATAGGTGCTACCACCAAATGTCTGCCACAAAAGTAGGGAAGCATCAATACCAATACCGGTATCAGGTATCAGCCCCGATACTCACTTATGTACTTGTACTCGCACTTGTCAAACAGTTGCCGATACCATGAATCGATACCATGAACTGATACCAATACCGCTACTGTGAAATGAGGCAGTGCTGCATATTCTACTCTGATCTACATGCATGTCAAAATAATATATCAAATATACTTAGGCTTAATTTTT
>OMKY01231468.1:0-17123 GCA_900302395.1 Bregmaceros cantori | reverse complement strand
TTTTTTAATTATCATTATTATTTTTTTATTATTATTTCCCAATTGGGATCAATAAAGTATTCTGATTGAATGAAAGGGTGGATTGCCCTAAAGTGGGCCACTGCCTAATGTGGGACACCTATGTTCCAGTGGCTCTGGCTCCTCCCTAAATTAATGGATGTCAGTGAAACTATGGTAAAAGCAAACTCTGATAATGTGTCTAACATTAAGTTCAACTGTTCAACACACTAATACATTTCACTGTCCCACATTAGGCAACTCACTGTCCCACTTTAGGAATCTGCAAAAAATGGGGCCCACATTAGGATACTCTACCCTATATAATGACACATTCATGAAAAACAACTGGTCATCTCTAAAGTAAGTGTCGACATTTCTGCCGTGTTTTGAACAATTTTCCGACATGTCCTTTAGTGGGAGCACACACCAACTGCGTTTTAAAAGGGTAACGGTAACTTGCCGTGTCCTATTCCACACCCAAACGTTCTAGAGCAGAACATGTGACCAAATCGGTGAGTGACTTAAGAGTCACATTTCGCGGGGCCCGCGTTGGCCGAGTGGTTATGGACACCGCACCTAACGCGACCCCATTCATGTTAGTGGCGCTGCGTCTTCCGCAGTGTCGCAAGTTCGACTACGCTCGTCGACTTGTCTGCAATGTCTACCCCCGATCTCTTCAACCCAGTTTCCGACTAATCCTATCCAATAAAGATGGAAAAACGGCACTGACGCCGGAAAAAATAACTAAAAAAAAAGTCACATTTCGTCTGTATTTCATCAATATTTCTGCAAAGCTGTGGGCGAAACAGTGTGGATAATAGGTAATTTGTCACAGAGCGTGCTTTAGTTGGCGGATTTTGAAAAACAATTTCTGTCCACTGCGATAACTTTACACTGGCTGCGATAGACAACAGTACTGCATATACAAACAGCGGAACGAAATGACAGCCTCCTGTTCTTGCGTGTAAACTTGTCTAGACCGAGAAGGTCCTCTCACAATATAATTTACCTTGCGTACCTGGTTCTTTGCATCACACCGTGTAGCAGCACTGCTGGATTATATCAGATGGCCTTCCCGTTGAAGACTGAGAAGTTTCAGGCTGAATCTGTCCCTCAACATTCTGCCTCAACATTCAAGAAGCGACTTTCTGCATTTTTCAACATCCCAACAATGAATTGTGGGGATGTTAAAATGATGTTGATATGTAGGGTGGATTGCCCTAATGTGGGCCCTTTTTTTTCAGCTCCCTAATGTGGGACCGTGAAATGTAATGTTGAACAGTAGTTGAACGTAATGCTTTTAACATAATTTCACTGACATTCATTAGTTTTGGGAGGAGCCAGAGCCACTGGCGCTTAGGTGTCTCACATTAGGCAGTGGCCCCCATTCATAGTACAGTGTAAACCGTTTATAGTGATCACGAAAATAGTGATCACCCGCTTACATGGATCAAAAAGCTTGGGACGGCGCTGTTTTCGGCACTCGGCTTCGCCCGACCGTGCACGCACGGTAAAAAATGTCGGGATATGATACCCCGTGTCCGAAGAGCGAGATTTCCCGACGGAAAAAATCAATGTCGGAACAGTGTTGTGTCAGAACATCAAGGCTTCATCGCCTGGTCCTCCTCCCCTCACGGGTCGAGGGCCTCCTTCAGCCATGGCGCTCGCCGTTGTAGGTTCGCTCCAGGGTGACGGCTCGCAGCTGCCGCACATTGGACGACCCCGTTTCACGGACCCCGCTCATCACCCGCTTCTAGTGATCAAATTGGTCTGGACAAACGTGATCACTATAAACGGTTTCTGTAATAGCGCTGTGTTTTCGATCACAGCGTCCACAATGCCACGAGTTCTCCTCCCCTCGCCGGCTTGATTTCGGAACATAGGGACTTCGGAACATAGGGGTTAAACCTGCAATGTCTACCCCCGATCTTTTCAACCCAATTTGATCCCAATAAAGATGAAAAAAATAAATAAAAGTTTACAAAAGACTATGTTTTATTGACTTTTTATCGCGACTGAAAAATATGTTAATGAGTGATTGTGTAGCAAAAAAAATTATGCATTTTCTTGTCTTTTTATGCTCAGCTTTTGCTGTAGCTTGGTCGCCCCACCAGATAACAATGCTGGGCGAACTCCCAGAACACAAACGCTATTCCCCCAGCATCCAATGAAATCTATACAATGAGATAAAAACAACGATAAAAATAAAACAAGAAAAATACATATTTATACTAAACAAATATGAATGTTTCATACTTGAAACACACAGGGAAAAAAAAAGTGATTTATAGTGACACCCGGCACACCAGACAAGAGCGGCGGCGGCCAGCGGATGCTAATCCTTTGGCGTCAGAAGTGGGATACACACGCGCATGGCAAGCAGCCATTACCAAGACACACCTACAGGAATTCCGCTGGGCCTCCCTCCGCGGAGCGGTGCTGAGCGTAGCAAGGTGCAGCCCCCCCCTCACCCCACCTCCCTCGGTTCTCCACGGCGACCTTTAGCATTGAGCGCTTCTCATTCCGATTTTCAGGTTTTTTTTTCCTTCTTCTCTGAATCCCTGTGAGCGGAGCGGGGGAGCTGTCGTGGCTCGCTGGGGCTCCTCTGCAGGGGCCCCGCCGAGCACTCAAAACCCCACATCATGCGTCCAATTTACTATTGTTTCATCCATGTCAGGGTAATTTGCTTTGGGTTTTCTAACGGTAATGTCTGGGGGCTTGTTTTTTTTCCTTGACAAAGCCCCCCCCCCTCCTTTCAGCCACAAAACACTAAGGGAGACCTGTGTGTGAGTATACACACACAGATATTTTGTGTGTGTGTGCGTGGCCTACATAGAGGCAAAGTAATCGCGGGCAGAGCTGGCACAACACAAGTTAACTGTGTACGATTCACTATCGTGCTGAACAGCAACGGTTCGGCGGCCCTTGGCACGCTTAAAATGCCTGACCTTGGTAGCCTGGCAATCCAAAACCAACTAATCGTCCATGCATCGCACGCGACTAGAACAACCTTGGGTCTGGTGTGGAGCGTATAAAAAAGGGTGTGGTGGAGGTGGAGTATTATTTTAGGTGGAGCAAGTGACAACGGCGCTTCTTGGTCGCGTAACGCACCAAACTTTGCCCATCTTCCATTGCACTTTGCAATGGACAGTGTTGGAAAGTAACGAATTACATTTACTCACGTTACTGTAATTAATAACTTTTTATGAGTAATTTGTAATTTTCTGAGTAGTTTTTGAAATGTGTAATTTTTTACTTTTACTCAAGTACATTTTTACCTTGGTACTTTGAACTCATTACATTTGAGTCCCCTCACGTTACCGATTACAAAACATTGGTGGATGGTGAAAAGGTTTATTTCGGGTGGAAAGTTAAACTTGTGTGAAGCCAGAACCAATGCATTGCTAGAGTACAAATCTAAAAACAGAAAATAAAATAAAAAAATGGGTGTAACATAGCTTCATGTAAAAAAAAATAGTTCCTTAGCGGAGGCCTGCATTCTTGGAGTGCATTTCTAGTTAAAAGCTGAAATTTGAATATTGATTTAAAGTTAATTTAAATTACAGTTAAATTAAAGAAAAATGTAATAATTGAAAGTAACTTTTACTCATTTTACTCATTACATTTTAAATGAACTAATTTTGTACTTTTGTATGCTCACTTTTGTTTTTTAGTACATTTTTAGATTTTACTTTTACTCTGACCAAAATAAAGATACTTTTCCTCAATTACAATTTTTTAGTGCTCTTTCCACTTCTGGCAATGGAACGCTACGTGGAAAACATTCTGTGCCTGTCAAACCTGGGGGACACAAAGAGTAGTGCAGTAGTGTAACCCTTGGTGGGTACGCTAAACGTTTCAGGAAGAGGTCAATAAAACTATCCCCAGGTCAAGGCTCCCCGGTTTATGTATGCTGCTAGTGTGCTGGGCACATGCATCATAGTGTAAACTCCACCAGTTGCATATGGCCCACAGATGCCAGTGCTGACGAGACAAGCCTTGTGCCGTCTCATACTGATACCAACTACAGAACTGCGACCAAGTGAATTACCCATGATGCACTGCTCAGACACACTGATTGCACTTGCGGCGAAAAAAAAAACCTTGAAAGTAAGTGTTTCTTTTAGGATTAAGATTGATTTTGAATTCCACAACAGTAGCGAGGAACAGGACTGTGTGGCACCATCTTGTCTTAGAACGCTCGGTTATGGCTTCTTATCTGCAGGCACTTGCGGCGAAGGCCCTGAATGGCATGGCCAGTGTATGGAGCTCCAACCTCCCCCGACAGATCAAACTCAGCTTCTTCTATGCAGCAGTGGAATCCGTTCTCCTCTATGGCAGTGAATGCTGGACCCTGAAACCATCCCTGGAGAGGTCCCTAGACGGGTGCTACACCAGGATGCTGCATACAGTGCTCAACACCAGCAAAAGAGCATGTTTCCAACAAAATCCTCTATGACGGAATACCTAGGGTGAGCGAGAAGAGTGCCGTAAGGAGAATTGCAGGACATTGCCAAAGACACAAAGAGCTACCAGCCAGCAAACTGGTGCTATAGGAACCTACGCATGGGCTCCGGTCCAGAGAACGCCCCACCCTAACATTCGTGGACATGCTCAAGAAGAACGCAGGAGTCCATGGCACCAACAAACTGGCCAAATGTATGGAGGATCGGGACAACTGGAGACTACGATGAAAGGCTCGTCTGAGGACGACCTAGAGAGAGAGATCTGCGGCTGTCTTGAAGATGAAATTAGATTAAATTAGTTTAATACAACGTATCCGCAGCTCTTTCGTCAACGCAACTTTGTCGGACGTGGAGCCGTGGCACATGCTGTCTATGTTGTCAGAGAGGGGCTGCTCAGCGCTGGGGTTTTCTAACAGCAACGTCTGGGGGGAGAGGGCAACAAACACTCTACGAGACGGGCGTATAATTCAACACACACACATTGTTGTGTGTGTGTATGTGTGGCCTACATACAGCGGTGCTTGGCAAGCGCGAACGAGTATTCTGTCAAGTTGACTGTTTTAACCACAGAAGCCCAAGATACAAGTGGGGGAAAGGAGAGAAAAAATGTGAACTGGGCAAATAAATAAAACGAAACAAAAAACCGAAAATGGTTCGGTGTTTTTCCCTTTTGGCGAGCTCCCTGCGGTAATCCCCTCAGAAAGGGTGGCCGTGGTGGAGGGCTCTAATTGGGTCAAACTTAACGCGGCATTCATGGGGTTGTCGTTAGCGATGTGGTTAAAGACACTGAACATTAGTGTAATGGATGTGAAATGTCATATCCAAAAAATTTGCCAGCAAATTTTGCGACAGTGGAAGTCGGACACGGCTCCCACCGTTGAGATGTGGCTCAGAGAACTGGGTGAGGCACTTGGCCTGAAACTGAGGTACGGTTGAACGATCAGGCTGGAGGTGTGTGACAGGTCATGGAGACCGGTCCTGGACTACCAGAATGGACTGAGGACAACGTGATTGTTGCTGCTGTATTATCTTGTTGTATTGTTGCTGTATTGTTTTTTGTTTTGTTTTATGTTTTTGTCTTTTCTTTATGTCTTTTGTTTTGCTGTCATAAAATTTGGAAAGCCTTGCAATAAAAATGTTTGAAAAAAAAAAAATCTCAATACACAGTGATTGAGCCGACAGTAATAGGCTGCACAGCCATTTACCTTAGGCAACTTAATGCTTATAAAGTCCTGTGTTATGCCATGTCTGGACAGTCATGGTACTCTAACTCCTATCGCCTGGTGCGCCCATTGCATTCTGGGAACTGTCAGTTTCCCCTGTGATCTCATTCGAGCCAATCGTGCGTTGTGTGTGTGAAGTTTATCCTTCAGAACCCCCTGGTATCATTTTACACACAGTACATAAAGATGGCCCCCGCTGGGTTGGCGTTGGTTTTGATCACAGCGTCCTCAGAAACGCAAGTTCTAGTCCGTCTCGTTGGCTTTCCTGCAATGTTCAAGCCTGTTTCGCCAGAAAAAAAGCTAAAAAAATAAAAAATAACACAGCACTAGATGTCACATAGAAATTAAAATCAAATAACTCCGTAGACTGACATCACTCCAACTTAATAGTGTGCAGGCATAAAAAGCACATCCAGATTGGCCTAACAAAGCTCTGTCTCGAGTGATTATTGGAGGGTAAAAGAAGCAGACAACCCAAAAGATGGATCGGCGCCTCTGGATCAGGATGACCACAGGTGGCCTGTGTGATCAATTGATTCAAAATCAGATAATTCTGCCTTTTTTTGGCAATTAAAAAAAATCTTTATATATTTTTCTGTTTTCTAGCACAATTGTTGTCCTTCAATGCTGTTTTAACTTTAGTACGACAGTCACTGACATTTTGCTGGTTGTGTTATTATTTATTATTTATATTTTTTGTATACATTTTTATTATAAATTATAATTGCATATTTTTACTACAATCTATGGAATTATATAATTATAATTATTAATTGTATTAATTATATGCCCAGGAGTGAGTTCTCTATACATAATTCCAAATAAGGGTGCAGTTAAGATTTCCTTAACTGTTCCGGAACAGAAATGGAACATTATGAAATCCACAAAAACCCACAAAAACGTTTTTTTTCCCCGTTCTCTATATTTTTTAACATACCCTATGTCTGGGAGACTATTTCCTTCCACTTTCACTGTCAAGCCCCGTGTATCTGGGGCGCCAACATGTGGACAGACGAGGAAGCGAATGTAATGGCATTAATACAGTTGCTTCGGAGTTTGAAAGCACACCAAATATATTTTGTATAAAAACTATATCTAAGATTGCACAATATAAGGAACTTTAAAAACGAACAAAATGTTTGTGTTCCGAACCTGTTCAGGACCAATATTTTGGTGGTGTAACAGTTCTGAGAACGGAAACGTTAAATATAGACCTGCCTGAACCGTTCGGAATGGAGCGTTTGAAAAATAATTTTGTTTTCAAGCCCTGGTCTCTAGAGAAGGATGACCTGCTTGGTGGTCTGCTTACCCCACCGCCTGCTTCTCCCCCTCGGCACCCCCTGCACAGACACACACTCATATGGACAGCCCCCCTAATAACTCACCCATATGAGAATGAATGGAACAGCCCAAGCCTAATTAGACACCCCAACTCACCCCCCTGTCAGTTGCAATGGGACGTTCCAATTCAATTACCGACCGCAACTTCTCCCCGCGTCTAGTGTAGCAGCGCAATTTCACACGGTCATTAGGATTTTTTCACCCTCTTTTTCTAGAGAGAATGGACCGGTCCAATTAGCCAGTATATTCCGACAGAACGGAGCGGTGAAACGGCTCCACATGCACACACATGGGCAGACACACACAAAAAACATGATAGAATATGAATTTGTCGCCAGAGTGGTATTACAGAGATTCAAAGAATTCTCTCTCTACCTTATTAGGACCAAGACGGTTAAGGTTGCACTGTTTTGCTAATACAGTGGAATCCTCGTATAGTTTTCATAGTGATCACATTTGTCCCCACCCAATTTGATCACTATAAGTGGTTGATTGCTAAAACCAAATTTACAACTTTTTTTCTTCACTTTTTTTGTGTTTGTGCACGGTCGGCATGCACTGAGAACAGTCCAGCCATGATTTAAATGGGTGTGTCACACCATGAGAGGAAGGGGCCTTGCTTGCGGGGCATGGTCAAGGATTTAGGCATCATGGGAGGAGTATAGGTAAAGAATAGAATGGATGCACATATCTCTACAATTATTTTTGCACATGTTAACCTTCATAATGAAAATGAACATTGGCCAAAAATGATCACTAAAAGCGGATTTCTTGATTATTTTATTGATGATATTGATTTATATTTAAACAGCATTTCTATAGGAGTGATTTTGTCCCGAGTCTTATCAGCGGATTTCAATGTAATTGCTTATTTGTGAGTTTTGCTTTTGTTGAAGATGATTTTCGAGCTGAATCGAGATGTCGCGATTAATCCCAATTACTCAGATACCTGAACGTAAATGTAAAATGCCTCGATTAATTGTCCCAACTCTTTTAGAATACGACTACAGCTATTGCGTCTGTTAACAACTGCATTTCATAGCTATATCTAGCAAGGCATTTTGGGGTATCATCGCAGTCAGACGAACAGGCAGAGAGCGATATTTGTACGACAAATTTGTACGAGCGGCATTGTCTTTTTAAAAGTATTCTATTATTAATTTAGCCATTGTAATATGCTCAAATGCTATCAATTGCCAGCCGCCCCCAAGCCATGATGTCACAGTGAACCAGCCTTATTATTTTAATTTGCTTTTTTTTTTTAAGTAGAAAATATAGTTAATTATATTATGAAAATAATTTGAAAGTGATGATCACCCAGAAAATGCAACAAATTTGGTCATTAATTATTCTGTTAAATTGTTCATTCATATCATTATCTTAGCAAAAATATGTTTCTAGGCATATAATCCTATCTATATTTTTGATGTGTGGTACTGTTTCACTTGTTTCAGCGCGCACTTATTAACGCGGTCTCTGCAATCATGCAAGCAAAGTCCCCTTTAAGCCGCCACCATCCGTCTCCTCCAGCGCTCCTCGGGAGTCTGGGGGGACCAGGGTGACGCGCATGCGGCCACGCGGTGTCCGAGATAGTGTTTGGCTTGCTAATGAAATTCCTCCGGTTTGGTTGTCTTTACTCTCAACCCAGCAGTGAGTGTGATGACCAACCACTGTCGCTTGAAAAATGAAAAGAAAAAAAAAAGAAATAAATAATAAAACAAGCCGCACAGGGGGCGGGAGTGGGGGAGTGGACGCGCCGTGCGGGGCGCGCAGCAGAGATACACAAAGCCTCCGATCCTCGCCGCGGAAAACTCTGTCCCATATATTGCACGCCGCGCTTGTTTGTCCGCGGATCTATATTTCTGACGCCATGGAACCGGAGACGCCGAGGCCCCAGCTGCCATATTTTATTGCTTCAATTTTACAGACAGTTGGGATTAATGTGAGACTTTATCGCTAGCGGGTGGAACGGGCAATAAGTCGGCGGCACATTTTTTTCTGTTATTTGAAGAGTCCTTTGGACAAGAAAAAAAAAGCACTTAGGCGCTTAACCGAAACCCTCGTGGTCATTGTTACGCATTGGCGCCCGTTAAAATGTCTTCTGTCATGATTCAGCTTGTATCGACTGGCTCGGAGTCGCTCTCAGGGGGAGGAGGGCGCGGATGATCGCTCGTGTTGCGCTGTCTTTACGGCTTCCTCATTCAATTAAATCACTTGACATAAGACCCCCCACCCCCCCGCAGCAATCACAGCGGACCGAAAACAATAACAGCTGGAATAAGGTGGAATGCTTTGTTCTGAATATAACTAGAATTACTCTTCTCTCTTTCTCAAACTCGGATCTCACACGTTGTTCAACAACCCACAATTCCTAGATATCACCAGGAACTGGAGATGTGAAAATTGTGTTAATTTGAAGTTTTTTGGACTTGTTAACTCAACTCAACAGATTTTTATATGGCTCCAAAATCACAGCCGAAGCTGCCTCAAGGCGCTTCATAAAAGCAAACTTGTTAGTGCTGTTAGGTAACACGACACGATACAATACAAGTAGTGGCGGAGCTAGAATATTTTTAGTGCAGTTGCTTACATTTTTTAAGGGGTTGCAGGATATTTTGCTACAAAACTGATTGAAAAGCAATGAATCTGGATATTAATGTAATTTTAATCAAACTAATTATAAAAGTCTCAGAGAGACAGAGTGAGACAATACATTGAACCAAAGTGAACTTGAGTGTCAAGACGCAGCTCTGTAGCCAGTCGGAAAATCACAGCGCCATGCCGTTTGCGTTGTCGACAGCCAACAAAATCTATTAATTTATGATATGGATTCAATTAACACAGCAATTGCATAATGAATACTTGCTTTGGGGTATCAAAAATCCCTTGCCATGCCTTTGAATGCAAGTCAGGATTTTTAACAAGCATGACCAAAATACGATAAGAACTAGGTATCCATTTAAAAAAAAGTGGTGATAATGTTGTTCTGTTAAGAATTGCATTCTTTTCACACGCTTGGAGGTCTTGAGATATTACAGACCTAATGTGGCCCAGAAGGAAGAGATTCTATTACTCAACTCATCTCAAAAGATTTTTATATAGCAAGTCAAAATTGCAGTCGAAGCGAAGGCGCTTCACAAAAGTGATTTGGTTTTTAGATTTTGATTTAAGGAATATAGCAGCTTTTACCTATTTACCTAACTACCTTTCAACCTTGGTTACCCAGTTAAGGACAGTAATTTGGGATTGGTTACAGAACTCATTTAATGGAGGACTGGACAGAAGAGAGAAGAAAGAAGAAAGAGGAGATCTTGTTGTTAGTGTTAATTTGTTTTGATTGGTTAACAGAACTTTCACGGAGGACTGGGGAAAAGAGGAGATTGAGATTTTCAATCAATCTCAATCTCGGCCTAGTTGAAGAAATAACTACTGGTTTTTATTATTTGTTCTTGATGTTAATTCGTTTTGATTGATTAACAGAACTCATTTAACTGAGGACTGGGGGATCAGTCAGTCAACAATCAGTGTCAATCTTGGCTAGATGAACAGGTCCCTACAGATAATAGGTAATACGGTCAGATTAAAAGGTTGTCAATGTGAAACCTCCTTTAACGGAGGAAAAGACGTTGACTTTTAGATTAAAACAATGTCAATGTGAAAATTCCTTTAACGGAGAAAAAGACATTGACTTTTAGCAAGGGAAAGGGGATTGGGAGAGATGAACCGGGCGCCGTCCCTGTGGGGAAAATAGGGAAAAGGGGACCCAGGGAGACAAGGAATCTGGAGACACCGATTCCTGTTGGGGGAGGGCAGGGTTAAGGTTAGGAGAATGGGGATCTCACTGTTCTATAGAGGGCAGGCTGGAACTGAAGACACCGATTCCTGTTGGGGGAGGGCAGGGTTACGGTTAAGGTTAGGGATATGTTAACGGGGAACGAACCGGGGCCAGAACACTGCTCCTGTTGAGAGATGTAGGAAGAGGGGATAGAGAGAGGATGCTCTAAGCTCCAGTGCCTGACACGGTCCGAGCCAGCTCAGAGATCTCCCGGTTGAACTGTGGGAGCATATCTAAGGACTGGTCAAGACCACCCGATAAGCAAAGGGTGCTTTAAAAAGCATCGATACCCCTTGGCAAAGCGGACCTTATGAGCTGATGAGAGTTGAATTTGACCCTAGCAGAAGCGATGGCACGGAAACTAATTAACTTTGTAGGCTTTGCCGTACAGGAAGGTTTTAAGCATCCTTTTAAAGATTTCCAAGGAGGCTGCTTGTCTTATGGCCAGGGGAAGCCGAAAGGCTCTGGCTCCAGTTCTATGTTTCTTGATCCTGGGAATGGAGCGTAAACCAGCTCCTCTTGACTGCAGTGTCCTGCTTGGAACATGAGGCGCAAGGATTCCTTTAGGTAGGATGGGGCCAGATTGTTGACCACCTTTTACGTCCAAAGGAGTACTTTGAATTCTATTCTCTCGTACGTGGAGCCAGTGTAGAGAAGCCAGAACTGGTGTGATATGATCCCATTTTTTGGTTCGGGTCAGGATCCGAGCAGCGGGGTTTTGGATATGCTGTAAGGATTTTAGGTGACTGACAGAAGGGAATTACAGTACTCAAGCCTAGATGTGATAAAGGCGTGAATCAGGGTTTCAGCATCTTTTTGAGATAGGATATGCATAATCTTAGCAATGTTACGCTAAGTGAAAGTAAGCAGTATGACACACTAGGTTTATCTGAGGAGAGAAAGTCAGGTTGTTGTCGAGGCTGACTCCAAGATTATTTACGGTTGACTTGGTGGCTAAGGTGTTGAGCAGGGTTGGACCGTTCGTTATGTTAGCGAGATGCCAGTCTCTTAAGTATTTTGGGCCTAGGAATAATACAGTCTTTTCTGGATTAAGTAGTAGTTTTGTAAAATTATTAATTTCATCTGGGTTAAGTGATAAGTATAGTTGGGTGTCATTGGCATAACAATGGAACTGAATTGAGTGTTTTCTAATGATATCCCCTAATGGGGGCATATATATGTAGAAGTGAATTGGGCCATGTACGGACCCTTGGGAAACCCCGTGGTTGACAGCAAAGCGTCTGGAGGGGGTGTCATGGGTGTTAACGAATTGTGTACGATTTGAAAGATAGAATTCAAACCATTTCAAAGCAGTACCTTTAATATAGACCAAACCTTCCAATCGATGCAGGAGGATGGAGTGGTCAATTGTGTCGAATGCAGATATCTAGAATATCTGATATCTAGAAGCAGCAGGACAGACAGCAAACCATTACCTGCGGCAAGTAGCAGATCGTTGGTCACCTTAACCAATGCGGTTTCAGTGCTATGGTACTTTCAAATACCTGATTGGAATGTCTCAAAAAGATTATTGTTTTGTAGGTTGTTGCACAGCTCTTGGGCTACAATTTTTTCAGAGACTTTTCACAGAAAGGGCAGGTTAGAGATGCGTCTATAGTTGGCAAGAACTTCAGCATTGAGTGTGTTTCTTAAAGAGAGGCCTCATTACAGCTTCCTTGAATATTTGGGGAACATCCCAAATACGTCCCTCAGTCAGTGAGGCATTGATCAGGTTCCGAAACATGTCATTGGCTATCCCTAGAATATCCTTGAAAAGCCTTGTTGTGATAGGATCCAGCATGCAGGTTGAGGAACATATGAAGGAAACCAATTTGGTCAGCTGTTCTGGGTCTAAGGGAGTATGAATGTTTAATTGTTTCAAAATTATGTGTACAAATCATATCAACTAACAACACAGCACAAATTACACAAATTCCCCTTATTGAAAGATCAGCATCCGCCACTGTTTGAGTTATTTATGTTTTTCTTTTTTGAACAAAGGTTTAGTATAGTATGGCACGTATTTAGTCAATGACATGTATACACAACATAGTAAATTACAGAGTATAATGAACTTGCAGATTATAATGAAAATGAATGTCACATGCTGTGGTTATTGTTCACACATCTTCTCATTTGAGATTCCTGAAATATTCAAGTTGCCCATTATTCATATTTAAAAAAATATAGCTATATATTTTTTGCCTGCTGTTCTGTTCCTTTGAAACAACCAAAGAATGCGTGAGAAAGAACTGAGAGACAGTGGTGATCCAATTAGCAAGACGATACAAATTTCACAATTCCAACAAAGTGTTGTGTTCTCCAGAGTTGTCAAATTAAATCAAATATGCTGCACTTAGCTTTTCTAAATGGCTTTCCCCAAATTCATTTCTCCTCTCTATCCACACAACAGTTTTCATTACATCCGAAATGGATGTGACCCAGCGGATGCTTTGCAGTGCCTTAAAAACAAAACTTTGTTGATGAGCCTCAAACGAAGACAAAACAAAACAATTTGAGAGAATCAGGGATCGATTTAAACTGGCAAAACTTGCCTAACTTATGCATTTGCCTCTTTTTTTATACTTATTTGAGCAATGACGCAGTGTGGCGTTATCATCTGTGCTGAAGAGCCAGTTTGACCCACTCATTTTCAAATATTAATTACAAATCATGAATATAACCAATAACCTTTTTACCCAATTTTACCCCAATATAGAAATACTGCCCTTAGAATTCCTGGCTCAATACAATAAAAAAAAAATAAAATCCACTTTCTTTTTCTCACGTTTAAAACACCTAGAAATTTTATGGTGAATACTCGGGTGATTAAAAAACTCATTAAAAAAGTAGTCATTCAAGATCCAAATTTGAATGACCATTTCACATTTGTTTCATATATATTGTCTTCGTGCATGCACTCATCTTGCTCATCTTTCTATTCAAATCCAGTATGTGAGTTGGTACACGGCCAGAGATGGCAAATGTACCCAGATTTGTTACTTGAGTAACAGTAAAATAGATTTGTAAAAAAAAACCAACTTGAGTAAGACTACAAAGTACTGATCCAAATATCTACTCAAAAAGTATTTTTGTAAGTAAAAAGTACGCAAAATTATTTTTTGAGTACATTTCTCAGCCTGTAAGTTTTACTCTACTTGAGTAGATATTTGGATCAGTACTTTGTAG
Source organism: Bregmaceros cantori (assembly GCA_900302395.1). Taxonomy (NCBI): domain Eukaryota; kingdom Metazoa; phylum Chordata; class Actinopteri; order Gadiformes; family Bregmacerotidae; genus Bregmaceros; species Bregmaceros cantori. The sequence continues at coordinate 3,069 of OMKY01231468.1, read as the reverse complement.
TTTTACTCAAGTTGTTTTTATAAATATAAAAAATACATACCACAGCAATACATTTTACATAGAATGCAATGTTTCAATGCTAGTTGGTCAATGTTATTGTTTGAATAAATTACTAATAACGTAGCCTAATTTACTTCACTTAAGGTTGGATGAAACCAACTTATTAACTTATTTACTCATACTGTACTTGGTGCATCACCGCCCCATGCCCACGTAAAACAAAACAAAAAAAGTAACAAGGCTGTTTTGCGAAAGTAAGGAGTAGAAGTACCAATATTTTTGTTACACATTACTGGGAAGTAATTGGACTACCTGCACTTACTCTACCATGTCTTCATCCACTTCCACCTCAACCTCCTTAACCCCTTCCCTCTCCAGTTTCTCCACCACTTCCACACCAGTAACAATATAAAAAGATATAGAGAAGTTAGACCCTAAATGCAGGGGGCTGACATTTTGAAAATACGACTTAAAGTTACAGAGATTCCCACTAGAACATTTCTGCGTGGCATAGCAAGTTTCCATCACACTTCAATACATAAAGGACCTTCTAAAGCTCTACATGTCATCATTGTACAGTCTAATTGTGCTAGACATAAAGGACCTTCTAAAGCTCTACATGTCATCATTGTACAGTCTAAATGTTCTAGACATAAAGGACCTTCTAAAGCTCTACAGGTCATAATTTACTTTTAAAATGTGGTGAAGGGGTTATATTACTTATTATAATTACTTATTACATTTTAAATGACTAATAAATACTTCATACTTAATAACTTGTAACTATGAGGGATTACTTTTCAAGAAGCTTTACGGCTACTGGAATCAACCTTAAACAGCAGATTTTATGTTAACATTGATAGACCGCTCTCGGGTCACAGACCCAGACGCACACACAAAGAAAGACAAGCGCAGCACGCTAAGGGAAGCTCTATTAACTCTGCATTAGCACATTGTCTGACTGGCGCCCAGCGCTCGTGGCTGCGTGCGCGGCCTTCTCCTTCGCCGTTCAGCACAGTCACGCCGGCAGATGGCCCAGCACGGCGGCGAGATTGACGCGCCGTCGCAAACGGATTTCACGCCAAAGTCCCGAGAGAGACGCGCGTGGCGTCTCTACCGGGAGTCGGGGATTACAAAATAGCCAATTAAAAGGGAAAGTGGGGGAAATCTTTGCGTCTGATAAGGCGGAGATTGAATTGGTTATAGTTTATTAGGGGAAATGACTTATTACCGAGCCTGTTTCTCGGCGTAGCGCATCTCTAGCCTGTGCCCCGCTCTCTCTCGCTCTCTGTCCACGGCTGCCTCCACTTCCTTTAGAAATGATTTCTCCATTTCCTCCCCCACCCTCTCCATCACTGGCGGCTGTGCCTGAAATTGCTCCCTATCCCCTACTCCCTATACGGTGCACTCACTTATAGTGCACTCCAAAGCAACCACAGAGATTTCAGACACTAGAGTCGGCGCGTCAATATCATTATAACATTATAAAATTCAACAACCGTCACAAAAATTCAAAAATACTAACATTTATAACTATTTGCCGTGGGCTCTACTCCTTCTATTCCCCTTCGAGAACAAAACATGACTAATCCGAAACAACTAGTATACGAACTGCACATCAAACCCGGTGCGTTCCACCGAGGTGCGTCTCCCCCCTCCCTTCCTTTAAAAATGTAAACAAACCGAGAACATAACATGGAAGTGCTTTTCAGTATCGGTGCATTATTTTGCATGTGTGTAATAGAAATATTGAAGATGAAGTCACAGATCCGCAGATGGTGGCTGTGGTATGATACCTCATTTAGGGATGTTGTTATCGTCCAGATATTTCTCTGCCACCTTTGGATCGGTAAATGTGCGTTTTTCGGCGCCCGATGTAAGTTGCTGGTGAGCGGAATTCGTAATGGAGACCAGCCGTTCTGCATCTGGCTCTGATGTTGTCGACCAAGGTCGGGGAAAATGTGTACCCGACCTCCGTCGTACGTCAGGGGGAACTTCTGCGATGCCAGCCTCAGAATGCGTTCTTTGACCATGTCGTGGTGAATCCTGGCGATGAATTGTCGTGGGGGTCCATCTGTTGTAGCAGATCTGCTCTGTAGCATCTGCTCTGTAAGTTTTCACCTCCAAGTAGCGTCGGCAGTCGTTTGGATATGAAGTCTGTAGGGTTACCTCTCTCCGCTCCTTCTTTAATACCGATAATGCCGATATTTTGGCGATATTTTGGCCGCCATTGGGTGTTTTCATCTTCCAAAAGTTTGATTCGGCCCTCATGCTCATTCAGTCAGTCTTCAGCCGAGTCCATCCTGTTTGCAATTCCCGCAAACGCACGGCTGAGCTCCGCTAGGGACTCCAGGATGCGCTCAAATGTTTTGTCCATATTGTCTACCTTGCGACCCAGTTGTTCAATGGCTGCCATCAGTTCCAAGTCAGCAGGCGACCCCAACGCTGCAGTAGATTCGGTGCCGGCATGCATCTTCTCCGCCCATGTCTCCTGGCGCCCTGCCGAGTCATCCGAATCTTGCTTCTCTGTGCGTCGCTTGGGTTTCTGCAATCTACCCATTGGTTCCATTTGGGAATTCCCAGTCTATTAACACATTTCCTGCTTGAATAAAATTCAAAATTGCTTTAAATTGTTCAAAAACTAAGGGGGGGTGGACAGATTCAATTGTATCTTATATGTTACAAAACGATAAGCCCTCCAAAGTCGGATATCCTTACACCCGTAGTCTATTTATGTATGTCTTCTTCTTTATGTCAATGGGTATGTATGTCTGTTTGTGTGTGTCCATGAGTGTGTGTTTGTGTGTGTGTATTTCTATGGGTGTCTTTCTGTGGGTGTATCTATGGGGCTGTATCTGTGTGTGTGTGTGTGTGTGTGTGTTTGTGCGTGTGTGTGTCTGGGTGTGTGTGTGTGTGTGTATATGAGTGTGTGTCTGTGTGTGTTGTATCACAGGATATTTGAGCATGTGTGTGTGTGTGTGTGTGTGTGTGTGTGTGTGTGTGTGTGTGTGTGTGTGTGTGTGTGTGTGTGTATGTGTTTGTGTGTGTGTGTGTGTGTGTGTGTGTGTG
>OMKY01231466.1:0-17064 GCA_900302395.1 Bregmaceros cantori | reverse complement strand
CTGTGTTATAACGCATGGCTGTTACACCGACTTCCTACACTTCACCCCATTACAAGTGTCTTTACCTCCTTGTCTCTAGCTCTACCCCCCACACCCCTCTCTCTCTCTCTCTCTCTCTCTCTCTCTCTCTCTCTCTCTCTCTCTCTGTACATCTGTCTGTCTGCCTCTCTCTATGCCCCCTCTCTCTCTCTGTGTTATAACGCCTGGTTGTTACACCGGGACTCCCTACACTTCGCCCCAGTACATGTTCCCCCGCTCCGCAGAGCGACACACTGACTGATAAAGTGGCGCCAGCCAGCCCCTGATAATGACAAAGTCCGTGCATTTGAGGTGTGTGTGCGAAGTGTGAAGTGACCAAGGCTAAGGTGGACAGGTGATGCGGCTATGCAGGGCCCTATGGCTGAATTGTGCATTATGTGATGTCATAATGGGCCCTTCTGCTGACTTGTGTATGCCTTGAAGGAACTGTATTCTATGCCTGAGATTTGTTTGTATATTCTTAGGCTGCATATCGGATTTTCAGAATGACATACTGCCCCATAGACAAAAAGTCCCATGTGTATTTGTAATGGCATATCTGTGTATGTGTAAGAGGGCCACACAGAGTTTTTTCTAAATTGATTTAGTAGTTTTTTACCTTAGGGTGAATTACCCTAATGTGGGACAGTCAGTTGCCTAAATGTAGGACAGTCAGTTGTCTAATGTGGGACAGTCAGTTGCCTAATGTAGGACAATGAAATGTAGTGTTGAACAGTTAAACTTAATAACACATTATTGTAGTTTGCTTTTACTATAGTTTCACTGACATTAATTAGTACACGGAAGAGCGAGAGCCTCTGGAGCTTGCGTGTCCCACATTAGGCAGTGGACCACATTAGGGCAATCCACCCTATATGGCTTCTAGTACCTCTGGCATTGGAAAGCCTTGTGTGTCTAAGTGTGTAGTAGGTCTGTGTCTGTTGCTTTCAAGGGACTTGATTATGAAATGCGCTGTCAGCGGGTTGCACTGTCACCCCGGCGGTGTGTGTGTGTGTAGCAGTGATGGAACTTCCAACTTTCAAATTGAACCGACATGTTACTGGTGCTGATTATATGCCAATGCCACTTTATTGTGCTGCTTTTCTTTCTTTTGTGTTGACCTTGTTCATTACCTGTTGATCTTAACAGAGTTGTTTCATGCTCAACTAAAATTGTAAATGTGTGTGTTCTGCCGTCATGTATACACAATATGGAGAATTAAAATCAATCTTCTGTCTTGACACCCAACGGCTGTACAGCCGATAGCGGTAGGCAATCCACTGCTATTTATGCTCAGATACTTGACGTGCTAAGTCAGTCATGGTACTTGATGGTAATTATCCCTACACACTCCCATGATGCACTGCATGATCGCTCCTCTTCTGTAGTACCTCTGTGTTGTGTTACGCTAATTCCACTCAAGATGGCGATATAAATTTTGCACCATAGCAAATATATGAGGAAACATATTTAATGGCTGCAGATCTGTGGCACTAGCACACCTGTTGCATTCCAAGATCTTCAGATAACACAACAGGGATACAAAAAGTTGAATGGGTGAGAATGGTGGCACGGTGGTGCAGTGGTTAGCAATCAGTTTATTGTTAAACTGATTGGAGCGTGCCGTTACCTATATGCCTGTGCATACTGTTGCATATTACCAGATAGTGGCCATAAAATTACTTGAGTAAAAGTATTGTTATCTCAGCAAAATATGTTTCAAGTAAAAGTAGAAACTAGTCATCTAAATAGTTACTCAAGTAGAAGCTAAAAAGTACTCCACAAAAAAGTTACTTAAGTAGCGGAATCACTGAGTTACTGTCGGGGAAAGAGGGCGAGAGCACGAAAGCCAGTGAGCGCCCGAGAGAGAGAGAGAACGAGAGGGAAAGAGAGCGAGAGAAAGAAAGTGCCTGAGAGAGAGACCAAGAGAGAGAGAGAGAGCAGGACAGAGAAAGAGTCAGAGAGAGAGAACGAGAGAGAAAGCGCCTGAGAGAGAGACTGAGAGGGAGAGAGACCGGGAGAGAGAGAGCGAGAAAGAGAGCGCCCAAGAGAGAGAAATAGACATGATGCCAACATATGTGCCAACAGTTCCCAATGGGTGCCACTAAAGGCCAAGTTAATGTAACAAGTAGACTTTGCGATGTACCTCCTTGCGGCTTGCCCACCCAACTATTTCGATATAGCCTTAATAGGGGCTGTTGCATGTGACGTCATGCAGCATGCTGGTTCCAAAAGGGCCGCCGCCGCCAAGCCAAAGACACGCCATGACGTCACTGGTGCAACAGCTCTATTGGGAGTGGGGGGAGTGCAAAATATGTGCGTTTGAGACCTGTTATAAAAAGCATGAGGACTGAGGAGGCATGGAGAGAGAGCTGGGGAGGTTATTCAGCAGCCAGGAGTAGACTAAATGTGCAGATAACGTCTGCCTGGCTTGGACTGATTACATCACAATGGAAGGTTAGGCTGTGTCACCCACTACGGGAAAGTGTCGAACAATCATGCTTATTTCAGGAATAAAAATGTAATCCAACACAGTGCGTTAACATGCATTACTAATGAGCTAAATGGAATGGAGTTGTACATCGCTACTAAGCTAAATGGAATAGGGATGTACATTACTACGGAGCTAAATGGAATGGGGATGTGCATTACTACTGATCCAAATGGAATGGGATTGTACGTTACTACTAAGCTAAATGGAATGGAGATGTGCATTACTGCTGAGCTAAATGGAATGGGGATGTGCATTACTGCTGAGCTAAATGGAATGGGGATGTGCATTACTACTGATCTAAATGGAACGGAGATGTGCATTACTACTGAGCTAAATGGAATGGCGATTTACGTTGTGCATTACTACTAAGCTAAATGGAATGGTGATGTGCATTACTACTGAGCTAAATGGAATGGCGATTTACATTGTGCATTACTACTAAGCTAAATGGAATGGTGATGTGCATTACTACTGAGCTAAATGGAATGGTGATGAGCACTGCTACAACTGAGCCAAATGGAATGGACATGTTGAGAAGTAGATTCATGTGATTTCATGGAAGGCCTCTATCTGGGGATGCCAAGAATGTGATGTGGCTATTCGCAGGCTCCAATAATGGAAGATGGGTCCATAATGAAACTGGAGACTTACTGTATTAGAAACTGCTGAGTTATTCTGGCATCGCTGCCTGGCGGACGTTTTGTGTGCCCACCAGTGTTCTTGAAACACTATCTGTGCTGCTGGCGTGGGGTGGGAGCGTGTCGTGATGTGGGTGATGTCATCTCACCCAATAAAGCAAGGCAGGGCTCTGAGTCGGATGGTGGCGTGTGTGTGAGAGTGTGTGTGTGTGGGTGTTCTCTCCGTGTATCCTCACAATGACCCTGTGGTGCTGTTACAACAATTAATATGTCAGCTGAAACACAGACTTAATAGGGTTTGTGCACGGCTTGGGGTCGAGGCAGACATTTTGGTGGTAGCATTGCGGTCAGACCGAACAGGCAGAGAGTGAATATTGTCTGTTTAAATGTCTTCTATTATTGATTTATCCATGGTCATATACTTTCAATCAGGAAACAAGAGGTATCACACAGTGCTTGCTTCTTCATATAATGTTAAAGAAAATGAAAAGAAAGCCGCACACTCTGCTAATATGCAGAATAATCTCCATAATCTCCAATAATAATAATCTCCATAATCCATAATAATAATAATCCATAATCCATAATCTCCAGAAGATGGCAGCCTAACTACGACCATTGTGTTTACCCCAATACAATGGACGTTAATTGGTAAGGTATACTACTTAACCGTATCATACGTACACTTCACCGTACGTGATACCAGCAAAATGTCTGCCACCACCAAGACGTGACGTCATGTGCAACTGCCCTATTGCAGTAGTTCTCATTTTAAGAATCTTTAATGGAGAAATATATTTTCATTTTATTATTTCAATGTGATAATGTATTTTTTAGTTATTAATGTAGACTGGAACTAGGGGAGGAGAAGAAATCTGTGGAGTTGAACGACGGGAAGCAAAGTGGGAGTTGGAGTATTGGGACAAGGAAGGGACTTTTTTACGTAGCGGACAGGTTTGTGGAGGGCAGGCAGGCGAGGACAACATGGTTTTACCAGACCCAATGCAAGCGTCTTTCACCTTTAGCAGTGTGGACCATAGGCCTTTATATACCATATACCCTTTTGGTGTAGTTTCCCTTTAATTTAAAATTTTAAAAATAATTTTTACACACTCCTCTCGCTCTGAGTCACACACTCACTTCCTCCCTGACTCAGTGGGAAGCTGAGAAACTACCAGCCAGAAATGGCCCTAATAGCAGAACACAGCAGTTTCACTTCAACTTCATTAGCCCTGCCAGTGTTTCCGGCCGTACACCTCCATCTGGCTGAGGGCAGTAAAACTAACATTTACTTTGCCCCTCCACCCACCGGCCACCCCAAAGCACCCTGCATTGTTTGATTGAAAAGCAATTTTTACTGCCATGGCTGCGGTGTGCAGCTAGGGATGTGCATTTTTATGTTTTTAATTCAGGTCAGGCTGCACGATCATGTAAAAAAAAAATTCACGATTATTTGGAAAAACAATTTTCATGTTAATGCCGTTGTGCCTACGGCAGTGTCTACAGTGCCGCGAGTTCTCCTCCCCTCACCAGCTTGTCTTGTTTGTCTTCCCTCAATCTTTTCAACCCAGTTTGACTAGAAGCACTCAGAGATTGCAAACCTGCGACGTAGTGGTACACAAAAAAATGCAGTATGTGTGGCAACCCATTATCAATGCAAGTGCTCGAGTAGCGCAATTACAATTGACTGTATTCCCACTGGTGAACATGCCAACTACATTTCCCAGTGGCCGCATGCGACCCAGAAGTCTGGTCACGTGACCGTCTTAAGCGCATAGCGATCTATCGGTACGTTGGTGATTATGTTTGATTATATTACTTATAGGCTACTTGTAGGCCAAAATGTAATCAATTCTTTTTGTTTGTTGAGTTTGCAATATTCAAAATTTTAACTAAAACTGGTTGGCTATCACTATCATTGACTAATCTATCGGCTAATAAGATCTAACCGTTCGGTGGTCGGCGATCCATACCTCAAGAGCCCTGTTTGGTTTCTGACCTTCTGCAGTTGTCTGCGTCAGAGGACAAGTGGGGGCTTTCTGGCTCCGGACAAAATGGACGTCATTGTGAACACTGAATAGTTCCATGTGTGGAAAGAAAGGCGCGTAGCACACATTCTGAAGATGTCCGGGCAGACATGCTGTCTTTGTTTATACTGAGGGAAGCCGGGAAGTCAAGAGGGAATTTTGAAATATGGGAAGAAGAGGACTACACAGTGAGGATGACGATCATTTTCATTGGTCAATCATTGATTAGTCAATAGCGTTTTTATTTCTCAAGTTATTTTGTCTGCGCAACCACCATTTCCTAATTTTTTTAATTGGTTATTTTTCAGGATTAGTCAGGAACTGGGTTGAACGCTCGTGGGTAGACATTGCAGACAAGATGAGGAGGGGAGGAGAACTCGTGGTACTATGGACACTGCGGTGGACACAGCGGCGTTACGATGAATGGGGCCTCTTCCGGTGCGGTGTCCATAATCACCCCCCTATTTTCCTCATTTTTAAAAATTGACATCGTTAGTGTGAAGTGGGGACGACAGAGCATGTCTTAGTAGACCTGCGGGATATGGCTGTGAGGGGAAGCGATTGCACCGTGCTGCGTGTGCTGTGAACACAGGCACAAGACTATGGATGGAGCTGGATGCGTGCAGGGTTCTTACCCACTGTGCCACAGAACCAGCCCCATCTTTAACTTTTTTTTTTATCGCTGACAGTCTAAATGGTGTGGTGCCATGTAGCGGAGCAACGATTAGGTTAATCTGAAACTGCAACTAAATGAACAATAAAGTAATAACCGCCAAGGAATTGAATCATTGTTATCTTCTGCGATTTTGTGCTGACCCTACCTTCTGCTGGTCCACACAAATTCTATATTAATTAATAATTTCTGAGAATATAGACTATAAAAAACATCTTTTTATATAAGAAAATCATCAAAATATTACAGGATAAATTAATGATGATTTGGGGTCCGCGTTGGCCGAGTGGTTATGGACACCGCACCTAACGCGACCCCATTCATGTTAGTGGCGCTGTGTCTACCGCAGCGTCCGCAGTGTCGCGAGTTCGACTGCGCTCGTCGACTTGTCTGCAATGTCTACCCCCGATCACTCAACCCAGTTTCCGACTAATCCTATCCAATAAAGATGGGAAACGGCACTGACGCCGGAAAAAATAACGCAAAAAAAAAAAAAGAATGATGATTCGCCAAAAACCCAATTTCCGACTAATCCTATCCAATAAAGATTAAAAAAACGCTGCTGGCGACGAAAACAAAATACCAAACGACGGAAACAAATAACCAAACGACGGAAACAAATAACCAAACGACGGAAACAAATAACCAAACAATAACAAATAAAAAAATTCACACCTGATCCTCGGGGCTGTTCATCTTCCACCCCCTGATGAATTCAAACAAAGCCAGCATGACAGTGAACTGCAGTATTTGCTTGTCTTTATGATCGTGTTACAGCCTCTTCCTCGCCCTGAACAAAAAGAGTTGATGGGTCACGTCTCACCGCTCATGCTCATCGCCTCTTGAAATTCCACGTTCCTGTGATTGTGTGTCACGGACTGAGTGGGCACGCTGGCCCCGTGCCACATTCCAAGTCAAATAATTAGGCAGCCAGTGTCAACGGACACCAGGACTCGTTGTATCTGGAAGCGTTTCCCCCTCCTTTTCCTGGAGTTTGATTAATAAAAAAATGGAAACATTACAAACCACTAACTCAACAATTCATTTATACGCTAATATTTTGTTGGTTATCAATAATGTTGAAAAAAATATGAATCACATTTAGAATTTTCTGAAATGATCAAGTGATATGAAATTTGTGTTGACCAATAGGTGGTGATGTCAGCAAAAAAAAACAGCTGACAATAACAATGATTGCCCTTGGGTCCGCGTTGGCCGAGTGGTTATGGACACCGCACCTAATGCGACCCCATTCATGTTAGTGGCGCTGGGTCTACCGCAGCGTCCGCCGTGTCGCGAGTTCGACTACGCTCGTCGACTTGTCTGCAATGTCTACCCCCCGATCTCTTCAACCCAGTTTCCGACTAACCTATCCAATAAAGTTGGGAAAACGGTGCTGACGGCAGAAAAAATCACTTAAAAAAAACAAAACAATGATGGCCCTTGGCGATTATTGATAATTGCATTGGCTGTCGATTAGTTTTATAATCGATTAGTCATTGATTAATCAAATAATTTTTGCTCCAAATTTTAAAATTGTGTTTTTTCTTTTTGTATTCGATTCACTAACAAGATGAAGGAAGAGGCACGGCTACACGCTCAATGCATGTCACAATGCAGCCGTCAAAATGCAGTACTTTTGCTTTCAAGACAGTGCCTAGTTGGCGTCGAGCGCCATTTGACACGGACATCAGCATCAAGCCACCGCCAATAGGACTGTTGCACTAATGACATTGCGGGTGGCCGAGTGACTAATCATTTTTAAACGGGATATGGAGGCAGAAGGTAGACTGGCCCACAGTCGTTGTGAACAATCTTTGCATTACTACCATCTAAGGTCTACTCCCGGTACTACACCCTGCATGACGCAGAGTGTAAACTGTAAACCATATACAGTCTATTCTATGGTGTAAACAAATTGTGTGCTGGAGCCATAATGGCCGCCCCCGCCCCACCCGTGATGTCACGTGCTACAGCCTGATGACGTGGAAATGAGTGGATGTTGGTAGGGATGCACCGATACCGTTTTTTGAAAACCAGTACGAGTACAATAATTTCAATACTTGCCAATACTGAGTACTACCGATACCCCCTCCCCCCCCAAAAAAAAATTAAGCGTATGTATGTATCGGTATGGTATCGGTTCATGGTATCGGCAACTGTTTGATATGTACGAGTACATAATTGAGTATCGGGGCCGATACACGATACCGGAATCGGTGCATCCCTAGATGTCGGGCACAGAAACGAACGCTGAATCAAACACATGGAAAAATTGACATGGAGAAATTGACAATTGAAGTGTCAAAAATGCTAGGGAGAGCGTTGTGTCAATTCGAATTGAGTCACCACCTGATGAGCGTATGTCAACTATAGATCTATAGAGCTATAGGGAAAACACACCGCTTGTATTCACATACATCCGGCATCCGGCAAGTAGTTCCCCTATCTAAATAGCTTCCAGTATTTCTCTCTATAGCTTCTTTTGTGAGATTCCACGTTTTGTCACGCTCACAAGCGCAAATAATTGGGCTGGTAATGACGACCGGCGGCGTCCTTGAAGACGAGTGCTCTCAGCTGGCAGAATGGAAGTCCTTCAGCCCACGTGCACACAGGACAGCGAGGCCGTTACGCCGTCTGGGTCCGGAGCTTGGACGCCGTCCAAATTCATAGTGTCTGCAGTCAGTCTGTCTGTTTGGAACTCAACCTGCTTTGTACTGGCCAGGAGAGTCAGCGAAATACAAAAGAACGGCGGTGTCCAGTGAATAAGCAAGATGCTAATCCGAATTAGAATGAATTTTATTGCCATTGTCAATGATACAACATCGCAGAATAGGGGAGCACCAGTCAAGTTTTTTTGCTCCCGATCCGATCCCGATCCTTTGATTTTAACGATCGACCGATCCCAGAAGTCCCGATACAGAGTTCTGATCCTGCAAAAATTCGTAGTACCCAAACTATTTGGCACAATTGTCAATTTCAATAATTGTCAAACTAAGTCATTTAGCTCTCCAACTCATTTACCGATCCTGATCGGGACAAAATCACGAGTCCCGATGCTTTGAAAAAAGTCTGATCGGCCCCCGATCACTGATCTGAGGATCGGATCGGTGCACCTCTATCGCAGACTAGGGTTATTTCTTGATACAGGTGCTAGACATCTGCTGGACACATGTCTAGCTCCTGTACCAACATGAGAGTGCAACAAACATGTAACAAAGGCATGTAACAAGGGAACTACAGTTAATGTACGGGGGACAGTCTTTATACAAGGCACATTGTGCAGAAAGTTTGGAGTTTTGCCGAGTGATGAGTAGAGGAGTGCTAGGGTCGGAAAGTGGCTTGTGCAGCTTGACTCTTCCGGAGCTACCTGGCATTCAGTAGCCGTATGGTAGCAGCAAAGAAGCTGTGGCTTGTAGCTTGAGATTCTGACTCTAATGGACCGGAACCTCTTACCCAAGGGGAGTGATTTGTGCTGTTACGGTTTGCTGAACACACATTGGATCGTGTCCCACTGCTGCCTCACAGCTGGAAGGAACTGGGTTCGAATCCCAGCCCAGGTTCTTTCTGTGTGGAGTTTACATGTTCTCCCCGTGTCTGTGTGGGTTTATTCCAGGCACCCGGGTTTCCCCCACCACTAAAAGCATGTTCTAGTTAACCTGCTCCAGTAAGTGACCCTGGTCAAGGTACTGGCTCACTATCTGGAGTTGGCCCTCTTTTGGGCCGAGTTTTGGGATCTCCCACTTTTGGTGAAATTGTCACCAACCTTTCTCGCAATTGCAGGCTTTAAACATTTTTTTTTAAAAACACAAAGGGCACAAAATGTGGTCCCTTGTAGTTTGCGCGCCTTTGGATCTGACAGAGCATTCGGCATTCACAACCAGGCAATTTTGGAATTGTAAGAGTCTTTTTTTTTTTTGAGTTTTTTTTTTTTTCGGCATCAGGTCTGGAGGCCATCTTCACGTTCAGTCCCCATCGACGATCCCGGCTAAAGTCTATTTTTAACGTGATATTTTCACGGTGTCTGTTCCCATGTAGACACAGTTTTAGTGTGATATTTTCATGTCAACATTGGAACGCTATTAAACGACGCCAGATTTCCAGAAAGGGCCGTCGAGTGGGCTCGCCACTGGCTTAGCAACCAGCCGTTGCTATGGTAAACAGCAGAATGAGCAACTAGAACAATGGATTGTCTGTTCGCCGCATGTTTGACTTTGAATTTAGCGCTGTGCATTGTGGGCTGTCCAAACACCAATAAATCATATAAACCTTGAATATATGGCATATTAACACTTTCAACATCACCGTTTGGAAACTCACATGTTGAGGCAGTAATTGAGGCAGGGTGTTCGTAATCCACACTCTCCCTCCTCATGGACAACATAAAATAAACAGCAAATGGCAGGCAATGGTTTATACTTTTATACGTTTTTTTTTGGTTTAAGCACCATTTTTTCCCCACTTTTAGAGTAGTCGGAAATGGGGTTGAAGAGATCGGGCGAAGGCATTGCAGAAAAGCTGGCGAGTGGAGTAGAACTTGCGGGAATACAAAATTATTCACTGTTGAAGTTCCACTCATGTTTTCCTACATTGCATTCTGGGGGCTGGAGTCTTGTTTGTCTTGTAGAACTGGATTTTGTGTCGTAATCCAGTGATATTTACATACCTCCCAGTGAGTGAGAAAAGATGTCACTGTCTTGAAAGTGAAAGTCCTGCATTTTGACGCCTAAAAGACATACATCCATATTCCTGCGGTTTCACTGTAAACGTATCTCTTCATCTTGTTATTAATACTATATGTTGTTCCTTTATGTATATTGTGGGAACAACAACAATAGTTAGTCAGTTCATGATTATGTAATACTATATGTTGTTATGCCAACCTCCATTCCCACATATATGTGTGTGCCCGTGAGAGACTTTCTTTCAAGCCCAAGTCAAAGTCAGTGTGTGTACTGCTGTTTCTAACTATATCATCATCATCATTACTTCCTTGAACTGGATGACCATTTGGGCGCCACTGAAGACTTTGCAACCAGCTCTCTCCGTCTCTCTCTGTCCTCAGCCTCTCGCATGGTGTCACTCAGCCTGCAACTGGTCCACTCTTGGATGTTATCTTCCTCTGTTGTTGTTGATGTTGTCTTCCTCTCCTCCTTCCACCTGGCACTGTGCCTTGAAGGATTGTTTTTGAGAGTCCTTGGGATCTCATGACATGTCCATACCATTTTTAGTTTTACCTTTTTTCTACTGTGGTTAGTAGATCTTCATATGGTCTCATGGTTGCACTGTTGTTATATATGCTATGCTAAATGGGGTTCGGACCCGATAAGCCACCGGCTTCCTCCGAACCCGTTTGAGTGGAAGACAGACTGATCACTGTTCCAGGTACCTATGTATCTATGTTTGAAGTCTGCTGCCGCTCAATAAACCAACTCATTCATTCATTCATTCATGGCTTGTTTTATTCTGGCTTTCACTTCTTCGTTGGCGACTTGTTGGCGAATAATGGCAAACAAAGCTGATTCTAATTCAGATCTATCTAACTTCATTGTATGCTATGCTATGCTAACGGCAGTAGCATGCTATTAGGGCTAAGTGGTGTGTGTGTGTGTGTGTGTGTGTTTGGGTGCTAATGAGTGACAGGGTTAATGGGTGCTAGTAGTGTGTAGTGTGTGTTTATCCTCTCAGATCAGTGTCAACTAAAACCTCCCAGGCCAGACTGCACTAATGTAGCTCGGGGACGCTGACTTAAATAGAGTAACACATGCAAGCATGCACATTACACACATCCAATACACACTGCTGACACAGACACAAACACACACACACACACATATTATTATATTGTACTGATTTCCCTCCCAGAAACCCTGCCAAAGGTCATGTGATATTCAAGCAATGCAACTAAAATCAGTGGTCAATTTATTTTCAATTTATTTCAATTTATTTTTTTCCCTAAAATAAATACTATCAGATTGTTAAGTCTTCTCTCTGTGTGACATGGTTTGATCTATGGGACAGAACATATTTTTAAAGCGCCATCCAGCAATATGTAAAAAAAAAAAAATCGGAATTGAATCATGATTTGTGAATCGGAATCAAATTAATTAAGGGAATTTGACACCCATATATATGGGCGTCAATTCAAATTTTCCTAATTGACTTGATTCCGATTTACAAAGTCATTATTCAATTGCACATGGCTCTTGGCAGGGTTTCTGGGGGGGGGGATTATTAAAAACAAATATTATTACTATTTTTAAATCAATTCATATTCTTTTGAATCGATTCATTAAATTTTGATCAATTTTGATCAATTTTCAATTTCTTCGAATCCAGCCTTAATATATACACTGTATATGTGTGTGTGAGGACTGCTTGTACAAAATTCCCTTAGAATCTTCTCCGTCAGTCTTCAAAAGCATTAAGAAGGACCGTCAGTTATTAATATTCCTCATGCAAACGCTGTTGCCTTCCATACGTTTCATTTATTAATGCTGAATTCTCTCTAAGCTGCTCCCACGGTCATGAATGCTAGCTTTGAAGTCTGTGTGTCTCTTTTTTTAAACATACATTCCATGCACTGTAACATTATGGTGAAGCACACTATGTAGCTGTTCAGTTTTACCACACATTAGTTACTGTAGGTCTGAAACGCTGTCTTGAAAGTGAAAGTACTGCATTACGTACTACATTACTACGTGCCTGGTAGATATGCACACACATTGAGTCTGCAGCTTCACTGTAAACATGTCTCTTCATCCTGTTAGTGAATACAAACAATGTGAACGCTGAATGGATTGGAAGGTGTGTGTTGTTGTAAAAAAACAAACAAACAACCCTCTAATTAAGAGAGGAAAAAACAACGAACTATGAAACTACAATATATCGCAATGATAGAAAAAAATATATATATATATTGCAAACGCAAAATTGAACAGCCCCCAAACTCTGGATCTCACTTCCCCCTCACCATCAGAAACTCCAAGCCTACATCTGAACCACTTTCCTTTTGCTTCCAAACGGAGTTGTTGTTGTTACCTGTGCCGAGCAGGTTTTGTTTTTGGTTGCGTTGGTTGGTTGTTACCAGAATAACTGAAAAAAGTTGAGCACGGATCTCGATGAAATTTTTGGTGCATTTCTGTAGCCTATATATATATATAACATAATAGCGTCTAGTTTGACAGCTTAAAAAGTGGAGCAACACACAGCAGTTGCCTCCACTTTACTGCCCTGGTACTAACACAGCTCACATAGCTTAGGTTAGACCAACGATCTGCCAAGCTGGAGACCAGGGTTCGCGTCCTACCTCTGGCAAAGATATTCTTTTTTTTTTACTATAATCCCACATACCACCAAGCGCGAACACAGGGTACGAGTGATTACATTTTGGTGCATTTCTGTTGCCTATAGACGGGTTTACGCGCGAAACACTGGGCGGAGTCACTTTGTCCCGCTCTTCTGTTGGTCACTTCCGGTGCCTGAATGTTGCCTGTGTAAAGTCTGGTAGTGGGCCGAGGTACAAGGACACAAAACACACAAAACGCACACCAGTTCAAAATCCGGTCTGTGACCAGTTACACATCGCTCCCCTAGCATCGCTCACCATTTTGTATAAATATTGATGAAATACAGTCAAAATCTGGCTTGAAGTTACTCGCCGAGTGGTCACATGTTCTTCTGGACCAATAGGCTGACTGCTTTTACTGGTAATTCCACAAAGAATGAGAAAAGGGAACGGGTTGTGCTGATTATTAAATCATTCGTTTGTGGGTCACAGATCTGCACGAGAGCATTTGGGTGTGGAATAGCACAGGATAGACCTAAACGTTTGGCCTAACCGGAAGTGCCCCCCGAACTCGTCTTTAAGTAACATAATAGCGTCTAGATGTTTGGGCATCAGTGACTCCATGGCCTTGGCACGGGTTTGCACTCTCTGAGTGCTTCTAGTTTCATCTGCTTTTAATTTTTCTGTTACGGCGACCTTAAGGGTCTCGAAAGGCGCCTCAAATTGAATGAATTATTAAAAATTTAACTTAGTGGAAGCACGGTGCTTCAAACTGCTCCTGCACTGGATCTTGTGTTGTGTTGTTGGCTGTGGAGGAGCCGCATGGTGTGGTCTGCTGCGTGCCTGGAGTCAAAGTCACCGGGACATCACTTCCTAGAAACCACTGACCTAGTCTGAGTTTAGTAGTAGAGTTTTATTTCGGAGGACTGAATCTCAGCCACAACCATTGAGGGGAATCTATGTCTGTGTGTGTGTTTGGGCTGCAAATAGAGCTGTGCAAAAAATGTATTTGAAATCAGATTATTTTGTTATATAAACAAAATATATCTTTTAAATATGTAAAATGTGAATTATACTTAAACATTATTTTACTTAGACATTACGGAAAAGCCAGAGAGGGGATTGAAACTCGTGGCACTGCTCGACCTATGTTCCGGGGGGAGGGGCATGCTCTATAACCACTCTGCCACCGTCAGCGTCCTGTTGGCATGGTGACAAAATTGCTTTTATCACTATCTTGTGGTCCGACCCGTGTCACTTCTGGCCTGACTCCGCCTACCTCCCTATGGCGGCCGATGTAAGAGAGAATCCCACACATGCGAGAGGGTGTACGACCCCTCGTCTCTGTTGATGGTGTGCTTGCCACGTTTCCTGATCTCTAATCGCTTCTTTTATCCAACATTGATATTGATGACTTTCTGCAGCAATGATTCCGGTGTTCGCAGTGTAAAGTAATCGATAGCCGGAGATGGGAATCGATCAGCACGACAGCTGCGTGCGCTGTGGGACTAAACCACAGGCACAAGAGTGTATGGGGCTGGATGAAGCAGTGAAACGGACATCTTTTCAACTCTGTTTCTAACTAATCCTATCCAATAAAGATAGAAAAACAGCGGTGATTCCGGGAAAAAAAAAGTAATTACTTATAAAAAGATTAATTAGACTTAATGGACAGCGACACTTGTTTTTTCTCTGCCTGAAAAAAATGCAGAAACTCATAAGTGTCCAATTATAGCAATGACAGCACCCGCAGTTCCAACGCACCTCGGATGCATAGACTGTGTGTTATAATATAAAGTCTATATATAAACCCCCACAACCAGCAGCACTCCACGCCCACAGGCCTATGAGGCTGGGCACCCCACCGTTTAAAGGGAGCACGCCACATTAAGTTAACTCCTTCAGAGCCAAATTGTGCCAAAGATCTGGGCCATTTTTTGCAGCTTCCTAATGGGAGACTGTTAGTTGTCTAATGTGAGACAGTGAAATGTAGTGTTGAACAGTTGAACTTAATGTTAGACACATTACTATAGTTTGTTTTTACCATAGTTTCACTGACATTCATTAGTTTAGGGAGGAGCCAGAGCCACTGGAGCTCAGGTGTCCCACAGTTAGGCAGTGGTCCACATTAGGACAATCCACCCTATAGTGAAATTTAATGCTGAACAGTTGAACTTAATGTTAGATACATTACCATAGTTTGCTTTTACCATAGTTTCATTGACATTCATTAGTTTAGGGAGGGGCCAGTGCCACTGGAGCTTAGGTGTCCCACATTAGGCAGTGGCCCACATTAACTTAATGTTAAACACATTACCATAGTTTGCTTTTACCATAGTTTCATCTTAGGTGTCCCACATTAGGCAGTGGCCCGCATTAGGACAATGCACCCTATTTACTAAAGTTAAACACTAAACCATAATTTTCTCGCCTATCTTAATCGTTCCAACTGATACTGCTACTGGAGAGAGTAGGCGAGTCAAAATGTTGACGTAAATAATAACACGCTCACACACACGAGTGCACACACACACGCGCACAATTATTGAGTTAATATGTTCACATACCCGAATGAAGGTGGCTGCCACTAGGGATGCCACTGTAACCAAAAAGTCACAATGCATCATGCCGTTCCTCTGTGCGAAATGGGTCTATAGTGTGGCCGGGTGTAGCAAAGCCGCTTTTAGATTTCGCTACCCTGAGCAGAGCGTGTTTGAGTCCCTGGTCGAGACCACCTCGTCTGACAGGGCTCACCTCGAATCATTTAGCACGTGCTCTGACCCGCTTGCCGCATTCATATCAACCGGAACAGCTAGGAAACGAGTTCCATCTCGGTTGAAACGAGTCGGACCCGGGATAAACACGCCCTCAAATAGCCTGGCAATCGGTCTCTATTTATTCCACGCTGTACCTTGCAGACTGTGGTCATACCTGCACCTGGCACACAGCTGGAAATGACCAGTCACAATGACCACGGACAGCATCACTTCTTCTATACTTCCACCACATTCAGAGGAAAATAAATCATTCGGAATTTTATTGCAAAGCTGTCAAACCAAACATAATGGAATTTACTTACTTACTTACTTACTTACGCCTTACACCCCTACTGGGGTATAGGCCGTCGACAAGGGATCTCCAAAGTTCACGCTCGCTAGCGCTCTCCCCTAGCTGCGGAATGGAATTTGAATGAATGAAATTCTTTGGCTTTTATAAAAATAAAATTGGAGGCAGGTGAAGTTGTCAATAAAAAAACAATATTACATTTAAATGTAGTGTCGGAATGACATTATCCATATACTTTCCATGAGCCAGGTGTCTGGTAAACCTATGCGAAAGAACACCAGCAATATGTGGCATCACCTGAAAAAGACTCACCCTGTTCTAAATGACGATGCCATGGAAATGACTACACTAAAGAAGTGTAACTTCTTCCCAACCCTGTTAACCAGCTGGTTGACAATTCACTGACAGCACTTTTTGTTTCATTTTTTTTTTCAAGTTATTTTTTGGCCGTAAGCGCCGTTTTTCTTTATTGAGAGAGATAGTGACAGGATGAAATCAGGAACTGGGGGGAAAAGTCGGGGGGAGACATTGCAGAAAAGCCCGCACTGCTCGATCTGGGATCTGGTGGACGCACTCTATAACCAGCCACCGCGGGCCCCTGGTTTTTGCTTTCTTTTACAGCTCTAAAATTCACTCTATCGGTTAGTGGTGCACCGGGCAAAAAGCGGTTATCTGTATCAGGCCCAAAACTAATCTCGGTTGGTCACTAGTTTGAATCTCAAAGCGTCTAATGCCATTGGCGTGTTCCTGGGTGCTGGATCACCTGACCCTCTCGCTCCACTTGCCAGACATCTCCTGACTGTTGGCAGACGCCGGCACGTTCCACGGAGAGAATGATGTCAACGTCACCACCCCACCCC
>OMKY01231465.1:0-25117 GCA_900302395.1 Bregmaceros cantori | reverse complement strand
TATTGCCATGTCACATAATAATAATAATAATAATAATAATAATAATAATAATAATAATACATTAATTAACTTAACAACAACAATAATTATTATTATTATTATTGTTGTTATTATTATATTAAGACTAGGACTAGTATAGATTCTCTAGACTTTCTGTGAAACAAATTGAATGTAGAATGTTGTTGTCTTATGAATCTGGTGCAAAGCTGTATCTCGAAACATTTCTTACCGTGAGGGAGGTGAAGGTCAGACAGATCCCCCCGAATCCGTTGAAGGACAGAGCCAGGAAGATGAGTGCCGACAGGCCTGGAGAGAAAGAGAGAGAGAGAGAGAGAGAGAGAGAGAGAGAGAGAGAGAGAGAGAGAGAGAGAGAGAGAGAGGCAAGCAGGAGAAGAGAGGAAGAGATAGGAAAAAAGAGAGTGTGTGTGCCATTATTTATTGTAATGTCATAATGAGCACATCACGATCAGTCCCTGTGTGAAAATTATTTTTAGAGTGAGATACATTTTATATTTCAGGCACAAGCTCACATACACACAACTGTGCCCAGGGCAAGAACTCACTTTTTGTGTTGTACGCAGACAGAGACATCATGACACAGGACAGACCGAAGAAGGAACTGCAGTGGACAACAAGCAAAAAGCACAGTCAACAACCAGCAACAGTTAGCATAAACTATTCGTACACTTTGACGTGTGTCTGGTGTCAAACAGGTCAAGTACAGGGTTATGTGCGCAGCCTGGAGGCTGGAATGAGGAGGAAGCATTTCTTTTTTTTTTTAACCGGACAAAAATCACACGTGACTTGACACTGTAACGAGAAAATGCAGGACACGCAGACCGCAAAAAATGGTTAGGTAAAAAGGGTCAATAGGAGAAATGGGTCAGGTTGTATCGCGGGTCCAATGGTCCGTTCACTTACACAGACGTCATGCAACAGCCAAGCGAACAGTGGGTGTTCAGTGCTCTTTGGTGAGGGGACCATTATGAGGATCCTCGTTTTGTCACTTCTTATGAATTTAATATACCAGGGCTATTCAACTACTTTGCTCCGAGGTCCGCATTGTCAGTGTCGACGCGAAACCACCAAATTTTCATAACTTTTATTTAAAGCAGCATATTTCCCATTAAAAGGGCTGCAATTCTATGCAACGATGGTGCTTTCTCGTTTGTAACAAGCAACATCTGAAACAACAACACACAAATAGTGGTAAGCAGCAGCTCACTTAAACTACTGTTGAGGTAAAGAACAGAATCTCAGTTAGCCTCAACCCTCAAAAACACATTTCTAGTGTTTCTGGTGAGGTAAAGAGCAGCATCTCAGATAGATAAAACATGCTTGACCCCAAAAAAAAACTTTATTTTTATTTTTTTAGGATTGCTCTGGGGGCCAGAAAACATTGGTTGGCAAGCCGTATTTGGCCCGCGGGCCGCCAGTTGAATAACCCTGTAATATACTGTATGTATTTTTTCCATTCCGTGTTTGCCTGACAATTCATTATTTTCCACCAGGTTCTCTATTTGGTGATGGTTATTTATACTGAAAATTCATTTGTTCAAATTGTTTTATTATATAGGGTGGACTGTGTGTTACTGAAGGGTGTTTAAACTGTCAGTGGAACGTGAGTGGCGTTCGTGATAAGGTATCTTCTCTGCCAACACTAGTTACTGCGTCATCACAATTATGTTATGCACAAAACAGCTCCTTGCATTCAATGAAGTACATATACATTTTCTTTCATCAAATGTAACAACCAAACTGGCATGATGCATATTATATGCACATGCATTTAAAAGGTTTTGTTATTCCATATATCTATGCTAATATATAGATTGACCTTGTATATGTGTTAAATTGGTTTGTGGTATGCTATTAAATATGCACAGCACATACATATGACCCGACTTGACCCAATTTTTTTTTGGCGCAGTTCCACAACTGGTATCACATCTGGCATGTGTGGGGTGTGTGCGCTTGTGTGTGTGTGTGTGTGTGTGTGTGAGTTGGTAATGTGTTTGTGTGTGTGTGTGTGTGTGTGTGTGTGTGTGAATGCAGGGGGCTCGTCTGTGGGAGTGTCATCAGTCAGCAACTCAGCACACACACCTTCCATTCATTAAAGCTACGGTACCAGTAGTAACACTGCTGTGGAATGCAATCAGTTCACTGTCACGCATAACCCGCACTCTCTCTCTCTCACACACACACATTCTCTCTCAATCTGTCTCACTCTTTCTACCTGCCTGAATATCTGTTTCTCTCCACCTCTCTCTCTAGCCCTTTCTCTATCTCAATATATCCATCTCACGCTCAATGTCACTTTAGAATTCATGTTAACCATGTCCCAATAAGAATGCGGCAGATACAAACAAGTGCCTGAAAATATATTCAATTGCAACAACCATAGCCGGTTCGTACCTTCCGACCAGGCGGATGGGCCGCGGGCCGTATCTGTCCATGAGAACACCTAGAGGCAGGGTGGTAGCGCTGAGCAGGAAAGAGCCGATGGTGAAGCCGAGGTTCAGCATCTCCTCCTGGTCCACACAACTCACCCAGCTCTCCGCCTCCTCCTCGTCTCCAGTTGAGTTACCGAGAGACACCACCACCGAGTCATTCTCTGTGGTCCGGGACAGGATTCAGTCGTTATTCATCAAACGTAGAACGCAGTCACGGCATAGGACTACAAAGGGCCAAAAACATTGTAGTGGACACTCGGGGAGGCGCTGCCGAGCCCTGCACACCAAGACCTCTAGACTGAGAAACATCTTCCTCCCACACGCAGTGATGTTACTGAATGCAGGGAGTAGCCCTGCTTGAGGTGCTGATTCTATGCCAATGCCACATTATAACTTATGTGCTTTTCTTTCTTTTGTGTTGACCTTGTTCATTACCAGTTGATCTTGAGAGAGTTGTTTCATGCCCAACAAAAATTCCATGTGTGTGTACTGCTGTCATGTATATACAATATGGTGAATTAACATGAATCTTAAATATTATTATTGTAATTTCACTGGTAACTACTACTGGTAAGAACCAGTGACTAACCGATGTGGATATGTTTTTTTTGTGTTTTTTTGCTCCGATGACCAATTTTCTGAGACAGGACAAGCAGGGATAATCAATATGCAATGAATATAATAACTTGATATTTGAACTTGTTTCGTTCCAAGCAAGCATACAGAGCCGTTTATCATGATCAGCATTTCTCCGTTTCACCAATGGCAAATACATTTAATATCGGACCAAATACATCAGTGACTGATATACCGGTCAAATACTACTAGGAATACCGGCTTATGTACTAACTGCCACTAGATTTTGGTATGTTGCCCAATCCTCTACTAGATCTTTTTCGCATGTTTTTTTTTCTAAAACGTGAAAAAATAAAAGCCTCACAGAAAGCATTATAGTGCTAAAAGCTGTCTATAACAATAATGACTGGTGTGTACCTGTGCACAGGTGAGAGTAGAACCCCTCCCTCTTGAGCATGATGAGCAGAGAACCCCAGCCCAGCAGCACGGCCGAGCACAGCAGGTTCTCCAGAACTGCCGTCACCGCCATCCACCAGCGGCGCCGGTACGCCTGGGCCAAACTCAACATGGCTGCAGTGGGAGCTGCCGGAAGGCACAGGTCACGGTTAGAGAAAGACACAGTCAGGTTGGATGTCTAGGGTGAAAAATACCCACATACACACACACATATACAAACACACATTGATTCAGTGACTGCTACTATCCGAGTGTACACAGGCTGTGTCCGAAATCGCTCCGTATCCCCTACTCCCTACCCCCATCTAGTGCACTCACTTATAGTGCAGCAACAACCGAGATCTCAGACACTAGAGTTGGCGCCATCAAAATGATTATAAAATATAATTATAAAATATAATTATAAAATTCAACAATCGTCAGAAAAAGTTTAAAGTACTTACATTTATAATTATTTGCCGCAGTCGGTCGCTATTTACTCCCGCCGTGAAGTTTAGGTCTTTTTTAAAACATCTCGCAATGCATTATGGGTTATATTGCTTCGTCTAGGGTACATCCGATGCTCACTACTTTTTGCGGTGCATTGTGGGATACTTTCAGTGCTCTATATAGGTTACATGGACACCCTCACAAAATGGCATGTGCCCCATATAATGTACTATGGGAGATGGGGAGCGATTTCGGACACAGCCACAGTCATCTCTACCTATAATACAAAACATTGCTTTAATTTTATAGCGCAGATTACACAAAATGAGCTCTATGCTTCTTTTCCTACTACACCCTGCAATAAATCCTCTTGGATTTGTACAATTGGAGAGTACTAGAGGGACTAATTAAGCTCTTAAATGGTTTTTTTGGTCTCTCGCTAATGTAATGGCCCATCGCTCCTCTGGGTGGGGCATCTAGAGGCGCAGCTCTCCCTACTAGAGGCAATGTGGGTTTGCATCACTCTGACCACTGAAGTAGTAAGCCTGTAGGCCAGGCTTACTCCAAATGTTTTACTTTGTGGCCCCGTTTTTACAGTTCAAAGTCTGCTTGCCCGACCCCCTCAGTGTGGGAGCATTATGATGTAGGCTGCACCTGTTCTTGTGTGTGAAATGAAAGCACGACACATGATGTACATACTCCTGTAGAATCAACAGGAGAGCCTCGGTAATCTGTCCGTTTCTAAGGATACATCAATTTTGTGCTGATTAATTGTTGACTGCTAGGCCATTCTGAATCGTATATTACCTTGGCGACCGCCAAAGAATTAATATGAGTTATAAATTATTGTAATGGGATGCAACGGTGCGACACCGTTGGTGTCTCAGCATGTAATAGAGTCCGAATGAACCTTGGCAATAGCTGAGTTCAGCTATTGCCGATGTAAGTTCCTCTATTCCCAGCTCCTCCACGAGGGGACAGCCTTTCGTTACATTATGTTGTCCATGACACGTCCAGTGATGGAGAGTGGAACATTTCTGATCACTAGTCTCCTGCAAGTTTCTAACCAATTTGGGCAGGGCTTTGGTGATTTCACCTCGGGGACTCCACGTCCCCCCTGGGGGACTGAAAATATTTTTGCAGACCCACTAGTTGGTACTGACAGAGCCCGAGGTGTCACGGGCCCTCTGCTCCTGTACAGTCGCCCAGCATGCTGTCCGGTCGTAATGAGGAGTTTAGCCATCGCTTCGAGTCGGTATGAAGAAAACCAGGATAATGATGCCCTACCGAGCGAACGGCAAGAATGTCCATGACCTCTGCCCTCATTAGCGGTCAGTGTGTCTAGAATGTTCAGACTAATCAGGTGTGAGGTCCAGGTGTCGAGGGTGTTTGACACTCCTTGGCTATGAAGCCCCCAACAGCAGGACGATCCAATTAGGAATTCAACTGGTGACACGTAAACATACTTTATTTAGTCACACATACATACATGTAGAGTGAAATTCATCCTCCGCATTTAACCCATCCCTGAGGAGCGGTGGGCAGCCGCGTGCGCAGCGCCCAGGGGCCAACTCCAGATTCTGAGCCAGTATCTTGGCAAGGGGCACTGAATGGAGCAGGTTAACTAGAACATGTTTTTGGTGGTGGGGGAAACCGGAGTGCCCGGAGTAAAACCCACGCAGACACTGGGGGGAAAATGAAAACTCCACACAGAAAGGACCTGTCCGGGTTGGGATTCGAACCCTGGACATTCTAGCTGTGAGGGCGCTAACCACTGCGCCACAGTGCTGCCCCTCTGTGCTGCCCCTCTGTGCTGCCCCATGTATGCAATGACTACTTACTGGAAAGTTGAGTAGTATATTTGAGTAACTGGTCAACTTTTCTTGCAGACGCTTCAGAGGTCTGTTTACCAAGAATACCAGATACAGACCGCCTTTTTCCTTGTGTAGTTGCCGAACTCTACAAACAATGCACAGTGAACACTCTCACAGTGTGTCAACCATTTTAATGCAATTGGCACCAATGTGTGGATCTACTCTCAATCTGCTTACTTTTTTTTACTCTAGAAATATAATTGGTTCTACTCTTTTGAGAATTTGGCCACCAGGCCCTGTTTTGACACTCTCGTATTTAGCATCCAAAGAGTTAAATATTGTTGAAGGAGAAGGAAGCAGTAGTGATGTATTGGAATCAGACTCTCCAACTGATACCCTATATCAGTGTCTGCGCGGCAAAACACCAAGTCCTCAATGAAATAAACATTGAGGGCGGCAACAGATATAGGTGGGGTAGGGAGGAGAGAGGGATCAGAGATTATGGTAAAACATGAAATGATCATGGAAGAGACTCGTGGAGTTGTCTGGTTAGGTCGCTCTGCTCGTCCGCAAAAACAACTTGCCCCCTATTTGCAATAGAGATGACATAGGTGCACAAACCCCCACACATGCACAAACACAACAAACACATAAAATGTGTAGACAACACTGAAACATGACAAAAACACAACGCAAACATGCACACAGACCCACGCACACAAGCATACACAAACAGAAGTGCACGTGAACACAGACGCAGACACACAAACACAACACAAACACGTGGCCCAACAGCGGTGACCATACACTGGTCAGTGTAAACAGATACGGACACAAGGTCATTTGTGTCGGCCAGCCCATTTCTTAGGAGCATACACACAGACTGAAACACACACACACAGGTAAGGACAGTGGGCTGAAATACATGCACATCTCTAAGCTTTTCACATGCTAATGTTTCCATATAACTCATCTCAGACACTCAAAACTCGCATAACTTCAGTAACTTGCTCAACTGATCTTGCAACTGAGAGATGAACTTCTAGCAATGTTGTATAAATTAGTACATACCATGTATGTATATAATGGAAATGCATGCTTCCAATGTTCCCTTTGACAGTGTGTTGCTTGCTGCGTGTTTACTATTAATCCTACTGACTGTGAGCTGAAACTGCTGAATGAATGCAATTTGCCTTTTTAGGGCCAATAAAGTGTTTAGCTATTATTGTAGCTATTAGTAATAATCTGGCTCTGTGCAACCATATATGTTTGATTGGGTTCCTGTAACTTAGATTAGACTATAGTCGCATGAACTGCATGTTTCAAAAAGTAGTTTAAGGCACTATGTAGTTATTCCTAAATATCGTTCTTTCTTAAGAGAGATAGTGACTTAAATCGGAAACTGGGATGAAGAGTCGAGGAGAGCCATTGCAGAAAATCCGGAGAGGGTATGAGAACCTGTGATGCTGCTCGACCTGTGGTCTGGGGGGCGCACACTGTAACCACTCGTGATACATAAAGCTTTTGAGTAACTGATCATCTTTCAGAAACCTTTCTAGTTCCAAGACCAGACACAAACAGCTTCTCCCCCCACACAGTGATTCTGTTCAACTCTACAAGCAATGTACTGAACACTGAACACTCACGCAGTACGAGTGTGTCCAACCCAACATTGTGTGTGTATATACTGCAGAGATGCAGACTCGAGTCAAAAGACTTGACTCGCGAGTCACTCGGGTCACCAAAAACAGGACTCGAGACTTGACTCGGACTCGTGCCCTAAAGACTCGGTCTCGACTCGGGAATCTAGGTCAATGACTCTCGACGAGTATTTGATGAGTCCCTCTTTCCCTGGCTTTAAAAAAATCCATTCTTTTCCGCTTTCTTTCCATCCACACGCGTAAAGGCATGCTCAGACAAGTGTCGATTGCCATTAAACAATAGAAAAAAATTACTCGAGACTCGAGTCGGACTGGTACACTAAGGACTCGGACTCGACTCGGACTCGTGACTTCGGGACTCGTGTACATCTCTGATATTCTGCATATGCTTCTGTATGCAAACACCGTGAACACAGCTGATTCGGATTTTGGTTGTTGCCTTAGTTTTATCAAGCATGTAGACAGGGAAACTGTTCTTTCTTCTTTATTGTCAATAGCTTGAAGACGCATTGTGCATTCATTTCAACGTTCCTATTCTGTCGATATAATGTGGCGCGTGCCTGCATGAACAGGAGCATGTGTGTGTGTGTGTGTGTGTCTGTGAAAGTCACTCCGTGTGTGCTTGCGGGTGTGTAATGTGATTAGCCATCACTCACTGCTTCTCTGCATCTGAAAAGAGGGTGGGGTTCCCCTATTGTGTTCAGGGAACCCCACTTACATTGAAACCTCATTCAATAACCGTAACTTACTCTGCGAGGACCCCACTCACTGCACGACCAATTTGGAGGTCAGAAATTAGCTTATGTGGAGCGTGTGCGAGATACGCTGCGCACTGGGCTGGTCAAACCGGTACAGTATTGGAAGGATCATTTATTATCTGATATGGGCAGAGTAGCCATAAAAATTAAAAGTAAAAATATTGTTACCTCAGCAAAAAGTACTCCACAAAAAAGTTACTAGAGTAAAAGTAGCGAGAGTACTGAGTAACTTTCAGAATTTTCTGACAATTTCTCCTAAGAGAGAGACCGAGGGGAGATGGAGTGCTGGAGAGGGAGAGAAAAAGAGCGAGAGAGAAAACCCCGGAGAGGGTGAGCAGCGGAGACGCAGAAAGTCTGAGAGAGAGAGAGCGCCGGAGAGGGGGGGAGAGAGAGATATGACGGCAACATATGTGCCAACAGTTCCCAACGGGTAACGCTAAAGGCCAAGTTAATGTAACGAGTAATTTTGAATTGCTGACATCTCAGTAACATTTTTTTGCCTCAAATTTACTCCAGTAAAAGTAGAAAGTAACTTGTGAAAAATGTACTCCAAAAGTGAAAAAGTACACAAAAAAATGTACCGGAGTAAATGTAATGCATTACTGCCCATCTCAGTTTATTATTATAGTAAATGTTTGTTCTCATTGGCAAGCCGAGTCCTGACAATGTATGTATAGCGGCAAATAATTATTTAAAATTTTCAAAACATTTAAAACGCAATTACAATAAACCATTTTTGTAAGACTCCTATATATTTCCTAGGCACTCAAAGTGTTAAGGTGTTTAAAGCATTTTTTATGTTCTGGAACAGGAACACTTATTTAAAAATAATGGTAACCGGTTAATACCGGTTTTATTTTGTTCCTCAAAGTAGTGCACTTCAAAAATAAAACAAGAGTATTTATAAAATAAAATACTAGAGTGCTATCAGCGGGCAGCTGCCGGTCTCAGTAGCGAGACATGGGTTTGCCCCCACGAGCAGCGAGACGTCGGCTGTAAAGCATTTCCAGCAGACAGCGAGTCTCTGTACCGAGTCGTTGTGGGTTCGCCCCGACATATATTATATCGCATTAAACAGCTGACAGGAACGAAATTAACCGCTCCAGGAACAATATTTTTTTGTTCTAACCGGTTCGGGGGCGTCAATTTATTGGTGGAACCGTAAACGTTATAATTCCGTTTCTGTTCAGAACGAACCGAACTGAACAAAAATATTGGTTCAACGCCCTGGTTTAAAGGCCTCAACGCTTATTCAAACATATTTGTGGAAAGGGCATATTAAATGTCACCTTGCATGGTGCCACCCCAATTAAGACAGTTGTCATCGGCTCTGCCGGCGACTATGCAAGTATGCACAAGCAGTTGTGTGTTGTGGGGCGCTATGCGTCAGTGACTGAATGCTTGTGTAGAACTTGTTCGGGAGTAAACATGGCACTTCTCAGCCAAGCCCGGATGGTCCAGTAGCTTAGTTACCTCTGCAAAGGAGGCTATGTTTTCAGTCGCATATATGTGTTTGTTGGTTTGTTTGTCTGTGGACAAAAATACTTAGAAGGTCATGAACGGATCTTCATTACAATTTTCGGTGCGTTTTGCTCAGTCGGTAAGACACCCGCATCCAGCACATCTAAAGTGCCTGTGGCTTAGTATACAGGTACATGCAGCACCGTGAGTTCTCCTACCCTGCCAACATTTCTGCAAGGCGTTGCCCTGCTCTCTCTTATCCCACTTTCGTACTAACCCTAACAATAAAATGGAAAAATAGCATTTATGCTGGAAAAAGTAACAAGATTTTTATTATTTTTTACCAGAGGTGGACATTAGCCCATGAAACAATCCATTAAAATGTAGAGATTATCCATACCACGATCCGGATTCAGGAATTTAAAAAAATTACAAATCACAAAACTACTCAAAGATTAATGACAGATTTTCATGATTATTTCATGACAGGTGGGTATTGGACCAAAAAGCACGCCATTGCCATCAGAGAGGATCCGGATCACAGGGATTTTTTTAAGGCTTCTTCACAAGAAGCACAATTAACCTTATGGCAGGGATGTGTACTCTCTGAGAGAATGTAGTTTCTATCTGTATAGAAACTTTCAAGGATGCGTTTAACTGAATCAATATCAACAAAGCAACTAGACATGTTTTGGTCGACTGAGCCACCCTTTGATCGATGCATACATAACGTTTTGGCCAGTATTGGATACATTTAACAATGTATACAAGCCTAAAAGCAGGGTGTCTGGACAAAAGTAATTCAAAGTCAAATGCAATGTTTGTTGTTGCTTGGTGTGTGTGTGTGTGTGATATGTGTCACTTGATACATTTGTGGCATGGTGAGTTTGTCGGAATCTGGCCCAGCTGAATTCGTAATTGCCTTATTGTAATAGCTTAAAAAAACATTTTTCATGGCACAGCCTCTTAAACGAACATGTTCAATAAGCTGTGGTGCATGGGAGACTTGGCCGCATGACTCACAGACCAGTCATAGTGAACAAACAATAGAAATCACTTACTACTAATCCATAAAGAAACAAGCCCTCCCTGCCGGCTTTGGGCACTTGCCAGGAGCGAAATCCCACCCAGTGTATTATGTCTGCTAAGTTAACACGCTTACAAGTAATGTTAGTTAACTAGTTCATTCATTGTCCACAATGTTTTTGTGTTATTTTTTGAGCGCAAGCACCGTTTTTCATTCTTTATTGAGAGATAGTGGCAGGGTTAAATCGGAAACTGGGGTGAAGAGTCAGAAGGAGACATTGCAGAAAGGCCGGACGGGGGATTTGAACCTGCAGCACTGCTCGACCTATGGTCTGTGGGACGCGCTCTCTACCCACTCGGCCACAGCGCGCCTGCCGGAAATGTGTTTTTTGTCTCATCGTTCACAGAACAAAAATAATTGATGAATAGCAACAAAGACTTTGCAGCGTCTGTCTGGACAAATATTTTTCTTAACCACTTATACAATATAGGTGTTTCGGTGTCAACCCTATGTTTTTGGGGCTAAAACTATTCTTTGCAGCCTATTTCTGCCTTCTGTGTTTAGGTTGCCATACCACATTTCCATATTAAAGGTTCTGGTGGTCCTCACTGAGTCTGATCCGACTACGCATTATGATTACTCAGGTTTTGAATCCAACTTTGAACACAACTAAAAACACAGAACTATTGGTTTACCAATAGATTATATTGGAAGCGTTAGAATGAGATGAAACAAGTGAGATATTAACTCCAGATCTAAATTTCTGCTTCTCGTTTCTCGCTAACAAACGTAACAAAATCCTGTTCAGCAAAAACTGTGGTTTTGGTACCATTATAGAGGACTGTATACAGATCTGAGAAAATGTGTACGTAAACTTTAAAATGCCACTCACTGTAACTCGTATTACTTTTGAACTTTATTGATTCTGTATATGCACCATAAACTGGGCCTGTTACACATTTTATATAGTGGCTTCATTTTTTTGCCATTTATTTTATTTTATCTATAATTTCACTAATTTGCTTCTCCCCTCACACAGAATGTCTGTCAACCACCCTTGGTTTAGCGAGCGTCTGACGACCACGATTAAACCCACCGTGCGTATTTTACGAATGACTGTTGGGCAGTGTGACTGTCTGTGTTGAGGGTTGACCCAGACCATGGTGCGCCATATAAGGAGTTTCCTCTGAGCCAACTCCAAGGTACAACACCGGGTGATGCAATAACGTCGCTCGCCAGCGAAAGCCGTGGAGGTACACACACACCACTACAGAGCGTGTCGGTTTTACGCGCTGTGGTTTGGTGGCCTTTCACGTGAATAAAAGACCCACCCCCACGCTCATACACGCAAAAACAATGGCACACATTCACTTTAAGTGCCACACATTTCCATTCATGGCGAGTAAGGTTGGAGGAGGGGTTGACTCGCACACAATCACTCGTCTTCATATTCACGACATTGCGCCCTATTCGAGTACCTCGCGTTAAAGGGTGAGAGAGTTAAGAATGGCCGTGGTAAAACAATGGGATTATACACACAACGGGCACAACTTCTTCACAGGATGACGCGCTGAGTTTCGATAGGGGGGAACAGCTGAACCATCGCTCCCGGGTGACACCCACAGCTGATGCTATCTGCGTCCATTGCGCTCGGCGCTTACGCATCTGTCCCACTAATAGAAAACATCCCTGACCAAGGGAAGATGAAACATTGTGCGCGCATGTTCCAAACATGGCACTGCTTGAACTCTCATGTTGAACTTTTCTCGTCCAACGCCATTGGCGATTCGCGCGCAAAAGGGTGGAAATTACAGCATATGCGCCTCCCTGCTCGCTTTGGGGGAGGGAGAAGCCGGGAAAGGAGGCAGATACCGGATAGCATTACATCCGCCTACTCGAAAAAAAGCGCGTCTAAATAGTCCCCACTAAACAACACACGGGAAAAACTTTCACACACATTTTGTTACAGCTGGATGGCGCGCCGTGAATGAGACAGTCGTTTTAGTTATTTTAACACACCTGGTGGATGTGATCACGGGCCACGGCAGACAATGCGCCGGTGTTACAACACCGGTATAACGCGGTCATGTTGCCACGTGGGTTCTCAAATGCCGGTTGTGTTTCCAATGACGTCGGCTCAACTGTTTCCAATATAGGCACCCCATTCAGTGCACGTATGTAGTATGCGTACACAATTTATACCCGCTTTCCTGTATCGCGCAACATCCCTTTCTTACTACGGAAACTCTGCCTCTATTGTAGCTATGCATCTATTCAGCCATTCCAAAACACACGTGGTGTATCACAAGTTACACTTATTTTATTATAACCTGCACGATGCTCACCTGAAGCTAACTTCCCACCTACACATCTTTCGAACAATTGAACAATGAAAAAGTTTGTACTTACTTGGGAAGTTTTCGCTGAAGTCAAGTCTGTCTTTGTTTTGTATCTCGTCCCGTGGCACACCTTTATACAATACTGAAATTGGTTAAACAACCAAATTGATATATAATTTAAGTAACAGACTTCTTCCAGCCGACTTGTCTGTGACTCTTGTGGACCGTGGTACTGGCTATTATAATCGTGTAGGCTCCTTCGGGCAGCCTCTATAATGACTCACTGCCCTCCCCCTTTGACTATACTGCCCTCCCCTTTCAGTTTATATAGGAGAGGAGAAGTAGCCAACACCTCCACAACACCTTGTCAACACAATGAATGAGTATCTGTTCCTATATAATGGAAATGTACCCATTATACAGTTGAATAACAAGTAAAATATACCTTTCAAAAAAAAGTTTACGAATAGAAAGTACTGATCATAGACTGCATGGTACTGATCTAAATATATATTCACGTAAAAGAAAAGTACAGGTTCTACTTCTGTGACTACTCAAAAACATTTTAGAAAGTAAAAATATATCTTAATGCACTTCACTTAAAATGTATACGTCACACTTCTGAACATGCAAAAATGGAACAGGAATTCTTGTGTACTGTGTAGCATCGCTGTGGGCCCTTATATTTATATTGAAAATTAAGTTAAAAAAAGAAAAACGAGTGCAGTACCTAATCACTCAACATGTCTGTCTATAAAACAATCCAGCATGTAACTATAATGTTTGTCGAAGAAGCTATTGCTATTATAACTGGGTAATAACATGCACATCAGTCTCTTACAAGAGCATTTTAAAGTTGATGAGTGTAGTTACATGTTCTTGATAATGCTATCAGGAACATCCATCAGTGTTATAACGTGCAATGTAACATGTTTAATATTGATAGCAGATTAGTAATCACAATACAAAAATACTAACCCCAGCTACACTTGAAAATGGATTACAACTTTTGCTTTCAGTGACAATACCCAGCTTTCATAGCCACTAAATTATTAATTGAGGCAATTGTTGTGATTTAAAATGTTATAACTTGTAAATGTGCATGCAGCAGAAGCCTTTCATCAAGATCACGCCTGATTTCCATATGAAGAACACCTTTTTTTAATGGGGGATTACGTAGCTGATAACAATATCTAAATACTCACATGTAACCGTTAGACCTACTTTGGGTTTTAAAAGTAACATTTAGAGCACTGTAATTATACACACTGATATGGAGTATTAATAGCATAGTATATTATTAAGTATTAATAGCATGACCAATGAAATCCACGTATTTCTTTTTTTAGCCTTGAGCTGAAATCATGTCACAAATCATAATCATCATTTCTAACTCTGAATGGTCCATTTCTGGAAGATGGCGCCACCTTCTGGCCATCTCGCAGACAACAGATCCAAACAATACACAGCAGCAATTAAGGCGCCTGAAACGTATTTGTAGTATTAAGGCGCCGTTCTGTAGTATATTTACTTTTAATATGAGTATAGTTAAATTGGGACCACCTATCTGTATTGTAGTCATATTAAATGAGTAGAATTAAGATAGTGCATTAAAGTGCAATTTGCTTCGTTCAATTGTCTCGGTCTAGGTTAATATGGGGAGGTTTGCAAACTTGACAAATGCCAAAATTATCGATATAGGCCTACTCTCTGTTGGAAGAGTAAGCCACCATATAGTTCACCTGCAACTAAAGGACACTGTCTGTGAAGAGTGCAAATGAAAGTGTGTTTTTACTTCAGGATCGTGTTCCAAAGGTTTGGGGGTAGATGGGTAAGGAGCAGAACCCAACTGGCCTAACTGGCTAATTATTTGGGAGACCAATGAAAATGAAAATTAATGAAGCAATGAGCAGCGTTGTAGTATAAAATATTTTATTAGAATTAGCGCACACACATAGAACATTTGCAATGCTTCAAAGTAAACAAACCAGTCTGCTTTATAGTCCAAAATGCAGTGCGTACATCTCTTTTTCGTAGACTCCTCTCTTTTACACAAAGTAGAGTTCAATGTACATACTTCATGCACTCCAAGATCATAGCAAATTCACTCTATGCGCCAAAAATAAAAACAACAGCACTGTGCAGATTAATAGAGATCGATTAAGATTATTTGATTTGATTCATGATCATTATTAATGATACTAATACTAGCAAGTCGCGACAATGATTAAAATGGTGTATAAAAATAAGCTACAAGTGGACGTAAAAAAATAAATTATCCTTGATTGAGGTGACTGGGGTCCTTGCAATGCAAACATAATTTCATGGAACTGCAGGCAGATGCGTAAAAAGCGATACAACGAAAGTAGAGAAAAATATAAAAAGGACACCGCTTCAAATGTGAACCTGCGGATAAAGTGAAACAAGTGCTTGCGTTGGACGTAGATGCGCGACATTAACCGACCAACAGGTGGCGCTGCAGCAAATGAGTGGCTCTCACACGCACCTCTCCATCGCCGTGGCAACAGGCTGCCTGAAGCAGAGACGCGGCCCCTTCCCCGGCGAGTTCTTCAGCGACCTGCAGCAGGACAACGGGTTAGACGATCGCATGGGAAATTTAACACCCTCGCCACCCTGTGATCTTTACCTTGCGAGTCACCTCAGGTGTGCAGTCGTCAAACCACGCCCCCTTCCATGCATTTGCATTCATGCCGATTGACGCAAGCACACACACACACACACACACACACACGCTGCCAATGAGCGAACCCCGCATCTTATTTCCCATGTACTAAGGTCATTCGCACTTAATACACACACAGAAGCTCTGATTGACGCTGTTTTAACACACAACAGCGAAGTGAAGAATATTGCAAACCACGATAACCAACCTAATTTTGTAATTATTAATGAATGCCCAATTACAAATTGATTGATTCGCACGTCTTATGAGGACATGTCATGTTTACACACAAGTAAGTATACTAATCAGTAAAATCAGATTGAATTACATATTTAATACATTTTGGCATCGTTGTAATAGTTTAGTGTTCATCATAAACGTCTAATGACCCTCAAGTAAAAGCAACATGTTAAACAATATGTCAAAGAACAAAAGTATGAGAGTTATTATTATGAGAACACTGTGTATTACATTACAAGGCATGATAAAATAATCACAAATAATATATTTCCATTATTGCGTATGTATTTATTGTTATATATATATAAATATATATATCGACCAGAACAAGTCATTCATATATGGTGTATTGACATGTATGGGGCTTTGGAAATGTGAGTGACACAACATCTTTGTGTGTGCGTGTGTGTGTGTACACATGTGGTAATGAAGGTTAAAGTGTCCACGGACAGCACATCTCCGCCTGGATCCCCGGTGGAGCACACACCTTCCTCTGCAGGCACTTCAAAAAGAGTGTGCGAGTGTTCGGAGGGCGCAATGACAAAGTCCCTAGTCAAGTGTGTTTCCTGTAAGGGTATGTTATGTTTTCTTTTGATGCTTAAGCAAGTGATAATAATTATTGATGTTTATTTTCCTACCCTCGTTGTGAGGCAGTTCCTGATGATGTCACCCGTGGAGTAGTCGAGTTCCAGCTAAAATATTAATTTTATTTGCTCAGAGGAATAACTGCTAGGTTCATTCTTCATGAACTATGAACGGCTATCTGAAGAGTTGCGTCAACTGTGTTTGAAGATTGTCTCCTTGAGACTGTGCTTAATATATGTACCACAACTAGTGAACTTCTACAATCTCGTTTTGTTTTGCTATTATTCTGTAGATAGTCCTTGTGTTCTAAACTTATAAACGGGTGTACCTCTAAATAACCCAAACCTTTGTTATGCTCTGCTTGGGTTTTTACCATTAGCCTTCTTCAGAATTCTAACAAAAAGAAGCATAGGGAGACAACCAAAACTATGGTACCGCCATCTGCGAGCACATACTCAACCTACGGACCCCAAACAAAAGAAGAATACTGGAGGAGATGCCTCATGTTGGTGCACATTCTGCTACAAGCCGAATTAGATATATCAAGAGGGATGGTATAGTTAAGCAGTTCTCAGCATGTCAAGAAATCACATACAACACAATAAATAGTTTGTAGTCGCAGTAAACCATGAGGTGGCAGGTTCTGTGTAGCCTACCTGCGGGCAGCCGGTGAGCAGCAGAAACAGTACCTCCAGACCCAATGTTAGCAGGTCTGCCTCGGTGGACCCACTCAGTAGCGTGCACAGTCCCGCCACCAAACCAGGCTGGACCAGTCGCACACACAGCGCCCTCTGGTGCGCCACATTAGCTACTACACGCAAGGCCTGTGGAAAAAGTGGAAAACCATGGTCATGATTAGGCATGTCACAGTTGCGGATGTGGTGCGGTGAGTCCGGTGACTAAACCACCGTCACGGACTTTATTAGCCCGACCTCTAGTGGAGAACTAGAGAATTAGTCCGGGTAAGGAATCTATCATGTTAGTTTAAAATGCAGTACAATTTGACTATTACTCGACTTTCTCTAATAAAATTATTATTTCAAATTCTATTTTGAGGGAAGATTGGCAGACCTAAAGAACACTAAGAGTGTAGTCTCCTTCCTCTCACCATGGAGCCGATCCCTTGAGAGAGAGGCTGCAACAGCTCCATCAGGTGTGGTATAAGGTGGAGGTCCAGGAGTGCTGTGCAGACCTCACAGGAGTCGGCTAAGTGTGGGAGAGAGTGCAAGTACATTTGAGCGCAATTAATTGTTGTAAATATTGTATTCAATAACAAATAAAGATGAGGCAATATATTTGTGTTTCTATGCAAGTATATACACGGCTTATAAAGACTATTCCCCGCTCAGATGTTTTCTTATTTTACTTGATTTTACAAATGAAATGACATTCAATGCATTTTCTTTTACCATAATTAACAAAAACATGTTATGTCAACAATACAGTATTCACCCATTATTGAAGTTAAGATTTAGTTGATGAGCCTTTGGGTGAAATGACAGCGCACACACACACACACACACACGGTACTTTTCAATCTGGCTTGCACATTCACACTGGAATTTTCCTCCATTCTTCCTGACAAAAATGCTATGAAAAAATTGTCGAATTGAAACTAGAAGTTTCATATTTCAAACTTTGCAAATGGTATAAAAAGAAAATCCGATTTGACGATCTGACTTTTTCAAAAATCCTCCGAACTAAATAATCCGATTTCGATTTCCAATCGATTTTTGCAATAAAAATGCACACACACGCCATATGCAATAAAAACATTGCTCGAAATCGCTGGGAAGCTCATCACAAATGGGTTGTGTGCTTCCCTGTTTGTAAGTTAGTTAAAATGTGTACTGCAGCATGGATAGGCCATCTAACCTGTTAAGTTGTTGAGGACCCACACACACTCCGCGGCCAAGGCAGGCAGGGAGGACCGGTAGCAGCGGGCCAGGCAGATCAGAGCCCGGGGCAGGGAGGGCTCCCCTACCTTGGCAAAGAGTTCCTCTAGGGGGAGGCTGCTCAGGTTCCCCACACACCGCAGAAGAGGCCACACAAGCTGTGCACATGTTCACAGTATAGGCTTTTAAAAAGTGCAACTTCAACACATTTTTGAAAAACTTCAACCATTTTGTCTCTGGCATTAGCTGTAAAGTTAGTTGTGTAGAAAATAATACCAGTGTTTATTTTTCAGTCGCTGCGTTTAATTTGAACGATTTGGACTCTCACCAGCTCTAAGCCTTCTTCTTCGTAGCCTTGACAGACAGCGCCCTCTATGGACACGAGCAGGGCACTGCACTGGGAGAGGGCGCCTTGAGCGAGGAGAGGCGTGAGGTCCGCACCGCTGTTCAGGAACGGGAGAGTAATTAGAGTCAGTCCACAAATCAGACCACACTTTGAACAAATAACACAGTTTACACTTCTTCTCCTCATCGCAAAGGAAGCAAACATTTACGATGTTCGTTCATTTATTTTAGAGCTGATTCTTAATCTGCTAATATAACTTCTCCTCGTGCAGAAAGCCACTCCCATTCCCTGAGCGTCGCTGTCGGTTTGTATGCAGGGCGTAACAGGCGGATAGCAGAAACGAGGTGCACAATCCTCCTCTGCTACGGAGTTGGGACTACCCTCTTAGGCGGATCAGGCGGGTAGCAGAGGAGGCTCGCCTCTGCTACCTGCCTGCTAGGCCCAGCATACAAACCAACAGCTGTTTGAACGAGGCCTATGAGGGATCAGGACGTATCGCCTATGTCCAATGAATAGGAATTTGGAATTTTGATTTGGGACATCCCTGTCTGATGGAGCCTATGTCACACTTTCTCTTATTTAATTTTTTGTTAAATTAATTACATTTTTTTGATGTCTGTCATTTCTGCACAATATCCCGGGCAAAGCTGGAACGTCATATGGAGAACATTTTTTTTGGATGACATAGGCAGCCTTCACGGCTATTTAGCCCAACTCTCAAGGTGTTATGATCAGGGAAGTTTCCGTAAGCTGCTAGATAATCCCCTGCGAGCAAAAGGCTCGCATTCCCCGGAACCCCTTTTGCTATTTGTATGTACTAATAAAACATTCAACATTTTTAACATGTTGTATGAAAAATTAAGACATTTGAATGGCCACTACGTCACCTGCATGTGAGGTAGTGGAGACACCAGGCACACTCGACAGCCGGAGCCAGACCAAACTGGGGGTCAGGGGTCAACAGGGACAGCAGCTGTGCAGGTAGGTCGGAGGCCATCACTGTGCTGAAAGAACCAGAATATGGTCCATACATAGTAGATAATAGAGATCATTTGGGAGATGTGAAAAATATTGAAGAATCAATAAATATTTGTAGTATGCTGAATGTGGATACATCACATTATGCAGCCCCTCGTATCAATATTCTAGAAGCTGTCTCTGGCTAGAGACTCTTTCAGTGCCAACCATCTTCCACGGCAGGATATTCATACGAATGTTTAAAAATGTTTTGTGCAACTGATTGATGATGATACAAATATTCACATTCTGAAAATGATGTCATTGGCACTAAATGTGCTTTTGTAGAATGCATATTTACCCCTTCGGCAATAAGAGATAAATTGCCACTCAGTCGGTGCATTAAAAGAATGAAGAAATTGCACAGAGAATGTGCAACTTCATTGGCTGTGTGTGTGTGTGTGTAAGTTTGCATCTTAATTTTTTGGGACGTTTTTGCCTGATTTCTCTGCATACCAGAAGGCATTTCCGTAGTTTGATTCTAATAGTAATAATAATAATAATAATAATAATAATAATAATAATAATAATAATAATAAATTAACCTTAATATGAAATTTAAGGTTAGTGCCGCACACTAACCTTTTACATAACCTGCAGTGAAGAGAAAGATTGGTGTCAAGCACAGACAATTTCAGTAAAATTGGGAGATTCAATATTTTTTTTGAACACATGAGCTTCCCGACATGTCTTATTTGTGCAGCATCTTTTTTTAGAAACATTTTTTTTGCGCATGATGCGGCCCAGCCACACCCAGATACTGCAGTGAGAAAGAAGCAAGAGAAGCCAGGTTCATATAAAACGTTAATATTCTTCACAATTCTAGAGTTAAAATAACAAAAAAAGTCTAAATTCTAGTTTGGACTTTTTTTTGTGGAATACCTGATGCCTCCCAGCCTCGCCCAGATACCCAG
Source organism: Bregmaceros cantori (assembly GCA_900302395.1). Classification (NCBI taxonomy): domain Eukaryota; kingdom Metazoa; phylum Chordata; class Actinopteri; order Gadiformes; family Bregmacerotidae; genus Bregmaceros; species Bregmaceros cantori. The sequence goes on along the minus strand of OMKY01231465.1, from coordinate 4,463 downwards.
TGGCCCCAAGGTAAATTGAAGTTGAGAACCCTTTTCTAAACATTCTGATGGGGAAAAAAATGGGTAAGGTCTGTGGCATCTTACGGTATTATATGATCCATTGCATCGTCGGCTTGCAGCAGCTGAGACAGTGTGAATGCTGCGGCTTCGTTCACAGCAAGGTCGTAGCGCTGATTCTGAAGAACACAAACCTCTCGTTCATAGAACATAGAGCAGCAATGACAGCAAGCACGATGAATATTTTAAAAATAGCTCCCAGGGTTGTTATGGACTGGTCAATTGATCATCAATGAATCACTCATTTCGGAATGGACGCGAATGCCTCATATTCTTGCTGAAATATACAGAATTTCAAGGTACGCAATCATTAGTTATATGGCGTCTGCCACGCAGAGGCATCATGCCCCATCCACATGGTTCCGGAGTCCACACTTTACCGTCTCCAAACTGGCGTTTTGAAATCCAGCCTTCAAGGTGGAACATTTTTATAATGCCGGCACTGGAAACACGGTGTGCATGCAACGGGAGCGGCACGGTTTACACCACGTGACGAGTACTGTATGTGATGGCTAAAACAAGTTTGAGAGGCGGCAGGGAAAGTGACAGTGAGAAGTAGATAGAAATAGGAGTCTAGTGCCAATGTCTAGTGATCAAGTGGCATACTCTGCTGTTCGCGTAGAAGAATGACACACAAATGTTCTGCGGACCACAGTCGAGTATGTGTGTGTGTATTTTTGTATGTGCGTGTGTGTGTGTGTGTGAGTGTGTGTGCATAGGGCGGCAGGTATCGAATATTTTAATAAACAACAATTTAATATCCAACTATAGCACATGCACTGCAATTTTCACCAAGGGATCCGCTGCAGTGTTTACGGCAACTTTTAATATCCGCGTCCATGTGGACGCTACAGTTTGAAGTGCGGTGACATTTTTTTCGTTTTCCCTCCTGTGTGGATCAGTCTGGACCAGTTTCATCAGTTCTGTCTCAGGCCCGTCGAGTATTTAAGAGACTATCTGCTGACACTCTCTGTTTTAAACACAAATTTTTAAATGTTATTTTCTGAGTAGAGAACTCAAGGACAACTGTACACCTTATACAAAAATAAGACATAAAAATCTGTATCTTATGTAGGAAATGAGTGTGAAATGAGGAACAAAGTCGTAATAGTAAGACGTACCTTCATGCAGTTGCTGAGTGCAGGTATGATCCCTTGGGCCAGCAGTTTGCCCCTCCCAACATGGCTGTCCACACACAGGTTACCGAGGGTGTACAGGCACAGCTCCTGTGGCGAAGAGCGCACGATTAGACACGACATAGTTGTCAGGGATCTTGCAGGAATCAATTTTTTTGATTCTTTACAAATCTCAAAGCATTTTTTTTCTCAGGGTAAATGAATAACAAAAAGAATAAAGCCAAAAATATTAAAACAGGCTCTATGTATAAATATACAAATAATGAATAAAGGATCCTGGGTTCGAATCCCAAACCGGTTAGGTCCTTTCTGTGTGGAGTTTACATGTTCTCCCCTTGTCTGAGTTTCCTGCAGGCGCTCCGGTTTGCCCCACCACCAAAAACATGTTCTGGTTAACCTGCTCCAGTCAGTGCCCCTGGCCAAGGTACTCGCTCAGAATGTGGAGTTGGCCCCCAGGTGCTGCACAACGGCTGCCCACCGCTCCTCAGGGATGGGTTAAATGCGGAGGAAGAATTTCACTGTACGTTTTTGCGTGAAAGTATCTTTTCATCATTTTCACTTCTCTATATATTCAAAGTACTGTTGTCAATCCTTCCTCAAAAAAGGATTACAAATTTTAATGGTTTTAATTGAGAAACATTGCAACGTTTCATTCAATGTCGTTGCCAACTGACAGTGAACTTGCTGCTCTGGCCAGCCAGGTAGGTGAGCAGGTACGGGGTGGCAGGCATGCAGGCCAGGGAGACGTCAGGATTGGTGGACTGGGACAATCGCTGGAGACAGACGAGGGACAGCAGACGCTGCTGACTGTGGGGGCCGGAGACCAGGCTCACCAACAGCTGCATGCTGTTCTTATGCCTACAGACGGACACACAGTGAAAACACACCACTTGGTTTGCCATCCTCTGATGTTGGCATCATCTTCATCCCAGACTATAAATTATAGGCTGTGTCCGAAATCACTCCCTATCTCCTACTCCCTACTCTCCATATAGTGTCCTCACCTATCGTGCATTCAACAGCAACGGCCGAGATTTCGGACACTAGTCAGCGCCATCAAAATTATTATGAAATTTAATTATAAAAGATATAATTATAAAATTCACCAATCATCACAAAAAGTCAAAAGTACTTACATTTATAACTATTTGCCGTGGTTGGTCGCCATTTACTCCTGTCGCGCCATTTTTTTGTAGTTTAGGTCACTTTTAAAATGTCTTGCAATGCATTATGGGTTATATTGCTCCAAAGAGAGCTCACCCCATAAACATTAGGCTTAGGAGCAGGCACACATTCACCTGTTGCTTGTTACTGACTGCTTGGTAAATTAAAGGGTATCAGTGAGATATGCTTACTTTATGAACACATAGTGGGTGCTCGGGGATCGGAGAGCTCTGCTTAGGGATCTCAGGTGAGCTTCTCTTTCAGGCCCACCGTGTTGGACCAGCTGGACCAATTCAGAAATCTGACACCAAGAAGCACAGCAGGTTGTCGAGTTAAAAACGTTTCCATCATGAACTTTACACTTTTAGCGCTAATTAACAAAAAGTTACTACAATTTAGGGATGCACCGATCCGAGACCCAATGATCGGATCGGCCGCCGATCGCAGTTTTTTAAATGTCTCGGTACCGCCAGATATTAGCCAATCAGGAGCGGGCGAACTACAGTCGCAGTAAGAACATGGCCAGAGAATACACAGCCTCCCCAGGGTAGCACCCACTGTCGATTTTAAGATTGACAGTAAGATTGTATTGTTTCTTGGGCAACTATGATTATTTCATTTTATAGTAATCTTGTTTTTCAATTTACACAAAGATTTTATTTTATAGAAAATAAAAACTTTAAATGCAATCATGACTTTATTTTGAAAATGACAATTGTGCCAAATAGTTTGGGTACTACCAATTTTTGCAGTATCAGGACTCGGTATCGGGAATCAAAGGATCGGGATCGGATCGACCAATTTCTGAGTTTATATTCAATATTAGAATATTTGTTGTTATTTAAATCAATGGGCAACAAATCTAATAATCGCCAAGGAAAAGAATACACGTTATAGTTGGCAGTTTTGTGCCAGCGATTAACTGTGCTCAGACTTTCGGGATTATCCACAGGGAAAAAATTAAATAAATAAATCACTCCTACGAAATCCAATGTAACCTTGTTGTTGTTCATGAAGAGAAATGATTAACGGTATAACATGTCTTTTAAATAAACTCATTCATTCATTTTGTAATCTGACTTTATGTACACAGTTACTGAGTATCTCTAGTTTCCTATGCACATACCTGTTGTTGTGGATCATTTGGAGCCGGCGCCATGGGGTTCTCCGTTTCGTCCTCATCGCTTAGTCGGATCCTCTTACTGACCAGCAGTTTGTCTCTGCGAGCCTGTCGCAGTGCTGTAGTGGAGCATGTTATTCAGCATGTTGAGGTATAAAAAAAAAGCATATATATATGTATATGTGCATGTGTGTGTGTAAGAGTTCAATCCTTCAGGGTAGGGATGCCAATGATTAATCAACAACCAATTAACAATGTCGTCAAAAACATTTATGGATCAATTTCTTTACCTTAGCGTTAAGATAATAATGGAATTAAAGCCCACATTATTAAGATTACTGCCACTTACATTTTTTAAGTCGATATATTTTTTGATAATTTAAATATTAAAAATTTAAAAGTCCTCCCTTGTATGGTACCGCACCATACTATCTAGCAAAGCCAAGACAAAAAAAAGTTAATGATTAATCGACCAATAAAATCGTTTAATCAAGTAACTCATACTAACAGAGATATAAAACAAAATGTATATATATATAGTGTAATGACTGCCGCAGCTGCCAGGGGGCGCTGTCGTGGTCATCCACCTTCCGGTGGGGGTCCCCCTATAAATAGGGGGTCCCGCCGGAAGTTCTCTCTCTCTCGCCTTACCTGCCTAGTTACCTGCCTAGTGTTACCTGTGTGTGTGCGTTGGAGAGCCTGGTCAGGGCCTGTGTTACTAAGACTGAATAAATCAGTGCTGCTTGCATCTCCTGCCTCCTGCTCGTCACGGGTCTACTACATTGGTGTCAGAAGTGGTTGACGGACCGCACGCGGTGGGGATGGCCGCGGGGCCGCTTGATCAGGCGAAAGGCACCGTGGAGTTGGAGCGGCTCTCGGGACGAGAGCCAGGTCGGGAGGGGGCAGTGTAGTGAATGCATGCGCGGTGCATTCTGGGCCGGCACCGTTGACGGTCGCCCACCGGCCAACACGCCTCCTTAAATAGA
>OMKY01231463.1:0-18111 GCA_900302395.1 Bregmaceros cantori | reverse complement strand
GGGGGTGGCGATTCAAATTGTCGCACAAATAATTATAGTTTCATGAGCGCGGACGGGCAAACACACATGCAAAAACATATGCGCACAATATACAAACGCGCTTCCAAATGCGCGACCACGCATCCACCCGCGGGGAGTTATCAACGCACCTTCAGATGAGATGCTGTTGTATTTAACATATATTTAAGTATTGTACAGCAATCCGACACATATTCCGTCTTCTTTCTAGCCTATTGTTAATGATTGTATCGTTATTTCTACCATGCAAGCAAATGCAGGTGCATTCTGTCATCTAAACACAGCTGCGCTGTCGTTACTGTGCTGTTTAAATAGGGCAGCGTTGGGGTGCGGGTCAAAGAGTGATCGCTTTCAGACCGCGTTGCTCCGAGTCCGGGCACCTTTTCTGCAGGTTCAATCCCGGGTCGAGAGTACCTAGTTCACCACGGCTCGTCTCGGATGATTTAGCACGGACTCGGACCGGCTTGGCGCATTCATATCAACCGCAACAACTCAGAAACAAGTTCTATCTTGGTTAAAACGAGTCGGACCCGGGATAAACACATTGGTTTGAATACACCCTAAGTCACCGCTCGTCGCCGGCGAGGCTGGGAAGGGAAGGCGCACGGCGACAGAGACTGGCAGAGACGCGGACACCGGACAGCCGCGCCCAGGGGTTAATTTGAGCCGGAACACGCCGGAACAGGATCCGGCATCTCCTCATTTTGACCCCCCAAGTGTTTCGGGACCTATTTGGACGGATTCACCACCTGTCATGACATACTTTTGAAATTATTATATATTAAAAATTTAAAACGATAAATTGAAATACATTTCGTTGAAGTTGGCTGAACACACACTGTGTGTGTTCAGCCAACTTCAACGTGACTGCCAGAGATGGCCAGTAACGCATTACATTTACTCTGTTACAATTTTTTTGTGTACTTTTGTTACTTTTGGAGTACATTTTTCAGAAGTTACTTTCTACTTTTACTTGAGTAAATTTGAGGTGGAAAAACAACAACTTTTTACTGAAATGTCAGTAAAAAGTACTCGTTACATTAACTTGGCCTTTAGCGACACCCATTGGGAACTGTCGGCACTTATGTTGGCGTCATATCTCTCGCTCTCTCTCGATCCATCTCTCTCTTTGTCTCTTTCTCTCTCGCTCTCTCTCTTGGTTTCTCTTCTCTCTCTAATATCTCTCCTTCTAGGAGGATATGAAAAGCGGGGAGATTCCCCGGGATTGTAAATCGAGAAGAGGCATTCAATTACATTTTGAAAAGAGATTTTTTTATTCTGAAAGTTACTCAGTACTTTCACTACTTAAGTAACTTTTTTGTGGAGTACTTTTTTTACTTTTACTCGAGTAACTATTTGGATGACTACTTTTGACTTTTACTTGAGTAATATTTTGCTGAAGTAACAATACTTTTACTAAAGCTAATTTTTATTGCTACTTTATTGCTACTCTGCCCATATCTGCTGACTGCAGCGTCTGCACAGACACACGCTGAAATACGTATCGACACCCACCGACAACGGGGCGTCCAAGAGCTCGCAATATGGATGTTGTTCACCACCATTCAGCGGAGAGTGGCAGTGGGGGTTTCGCGCTTTGTCTCTGCCTGTGTGTATGTGTGTTTCTCTTCTTCAGCGGAGGGCGAAGAATGTGGATCATGTTGTCCGTGTAGAAAACATAGCAGGCAATACCAGTGGTGCGTTTATGTGCTGCAAAGAAAGCGGAGAGTTGGGCGCACCATGCATGAACCTTGAACCACTTTGCATTCATGTACGACGCAATCCTTTTTTTATTTTTTTTTATTGTGCCACGATGTGGCCATGGACCGTTCCTGGTGGAAGAAAGCCATATCAAGAGTGAAGTCCAACCCAGCGGTGCCTGGAAAGAGGACTCTAAACCGTTGATGATGATGATGATGCACAAGTTTTGGAGAGAGGAGTTTTCAGGGAATCCAAATATGTGTTCGTTAGTGGGCGGGTACGGGTGCTTCTCAAAAAACGGACCAGTGCAGGACTCGTTGGGTCATTTTTCCGGCACCAGAGACCGTGTCGCCATCGACTTGCTGTTTTATGTAATTTTGTTCCGGCACCTGATGATTTACAAATTAAGCACTGGCCGTGCCGTACGCTGCACTCGCCGGCGCGGTTGGGGCAGCGGGCCAAGAAGGGAAGGCTCACGGCAGTGTTTCAACAAAATCTTTGAGGAACATAATAAAACCGGTATTAGCCGGTTACCATTATTTTCAAATAAGTGTTCCTGTTGAAGAACATTAAAAATGTTAACGTTTTGTTTCTGTTCCCTGGGAGAATACAAAAAGTTCCCAGTTTGTGTTTTAGCTCCTTGGTTCAAAATGAAACGAAATGAGAGAAATGAAATGAAACGAAATGACTTGAAGATTTAGAAACTAAACTAAATCTTCATCTAAATGAAGAGAAATGAAATGAAACTGATAGCTTCTGCATTTACTGAATTGTATTACAGTATTGTGCAAGTTTGTACAGTGCAGTAAACAGTACTGCGCTCTGAGCAGACATAACTCTTGAAATTTTGTTGTGCGTTGACTCTGCTGTGCCGCCGGTACAACAACATAGAAGATAATGGCATCAAAAAATAAAACTAGCCTACCTGTTTTGCTTTGCGCCGCATTAAGAAATCCTTCGTACTGATTTCCGCGTCCGAGATGACCAGTATATGCTCACGACGCTGCGTGTAGAGCCCTGTGAACATGTGTGGACCAATGGGGTGGCCTCATTATCTCGGAGGCACCGACTTGTAACTTTATGGAATGTGGCATTGTCGCAATCTTTGTACTTTATATGTGTATACAGCAACAAAAAGGATTTCTGCACACAAAAATGATCACTATAAGCGGATTTCTTGATTACTATAAATAGCATTTGTATGGATGTGATTCCGTCCCTATAAGCGGATCACACTGTATCGAGTACCTATATACAGTTTACAAACCATCACTGCATCCTGCATTATGTTTCACAGGTTATGGGTGGGTGATTGAATAACCCAGAGAGGACAAAATGGGTTAGAAATGCTTTTTATTGAACAACAGAGAATATTTTATATCTTTAAAGGTAAACATATGCCCTTTAGAGGCATTAATACATAGTAACAATTGCTATCTTAATCAGTAGTCCATGGACTCGTCTTCCGACGAAGTACTCATCTCAGTATCGGTTGGTTCTGGGTCCACTGGGGCGGATTCGGGTTCCGGTGGGGAGTCCTGGAGGTCAGGCTGTAGACAGGACAGACACCACCAGTAATGAGCCAAACTCCAGAACAGAAACAGTAATACACGGAAACATCATCGAAGTATTGATTTATAATGTGACGTGCTTAGTCAGGCTAACTCACCTGATAAAGACTTTGGGACAGCGTCCAAAAGGCGGCGGACTGACGAGGGTTGACGAGTTGCAGCTGGGGACGCTGGACCACTCGCGGACGATCCTGCTCTTGCCGATGTTGCTGGGGGGTCCATGGACGATGCGCTCCGCTCGTCCTGCTGACTCGTAACATTTATGTTTATCTTTACCAGACAATGAGTGTTTTTGCGTGTGTGAGTGAGATTGCAAGTTTGTGTGTGTGTATACGTGGATGTTTGTCTTGCACTCTTGTGTGTGCAAGCAATGTATTTGTCTGATGTTTGCGTGTGTGGGCCCCTGGGTGTACTTGTGTGTGTGTGCACCATTAGTGTCTGTTCGTTTGCAACTCCGTTTTTCTTGGTGTTCATATGCGCGCCAATGTGTGTCAGTGTTTCTGTGTGTGTGTGTGTGTGTTTGTGAGTGGGTGCGTCTATGTGCATGTTACCGCGCTTGAGCATGTGCAATAATTATGTATGTGTGTTCAAGTGCCCAGTAACACACACACACACACACGCACACACACAACAAACTAGGCCACATCCCACGAGGAAACTGACTCAGACTCATAACCATTGTAGTCTGTTCACCTGTCAGAGAGCTCTCTCCTTCCTCTCTCTTCATCTCTCACTTTCCCTCCACCTCTCTCTCTCTCTTTTGCTCGCTCACACTCTCTCTTCACTCCACTCTCTCCATCCCTCTCTCTGTCCTTTTACTCTCTGCATCACGTCAGTACATTTCTCTGTTTCTCATCTATATTGAACTGTGGCTGCAAGCTTAGATTAAAGTGAGGCTTTCAACACGCGCACGCACACACCCATCAATTATGTAGAGTGAATATGTGTGAACGTGCTTTGAAGAGAGTAATACAGCAATAACTATTACTACCAAGTTTCTCAGGCATCAAAGTCCACACCAAATAATTCCCCATCAGTACTACGCCCAGCTAATTGAAAAATGTTCATTTTGTGTTTATCATCGTATTTCACTCTCTCCGCTTGTAGCAGACTGCTCTAGAGACACTAACTGTGTTGTTCTGTCTAGGATCAGTAGATGGATAGCCTGGCGAGCCATAACCAATGCATTGTCCACGCATCACATCTTGCATTGGGTCTGAGAGAATCAGGCTGGCGGGCGTGGAGGGAGTTGGTACGAGCAATGTAAGATGTGGGTAGAGTTTGTACGGACTACGCGAGATGTGGGCGGAGTTTAGTTGTCACGCCTCTACGCCGCTTGTCTGTGCTGTGATTGGATAACACGATTGTGATTGACACGTTTTTTTTTTTTTCACGTTTTCTGACCCTGGTTTTAACAGACCCAATGCAAGCGTCTAGCAATGTGCAATGCATGGACGATGCGTTGGTTCTGGCTCGCCAGGCAAGTAGATGGAGTCCTGACCATTTGTAGATGTTGTCGCACCATTGTTTGTCTGTCTCTTCTATCTTTCTTCTTCCACTAATCCCTCCTGACAGAGTTTTGTTAAACTTTCAATCAAAATGCGTCTGCTGATTTATCTTATTTTTACGAAATCTGTCAGTCTGATTTGTCATGCATCGCATAATGTGGATTTGGAATTTACAAATTTATAAGTCACTCCGCTTGGGGAGCAGCTTCTGACCAAGACTCAACCCCCACAGGAAATCACTTGCATAAAAAGGCCTGAACTGATCGCTATAGGCTGCACAGCCGACAGCCCTGGGCCATCGACTGGTTTATGTAGAGCAGTTGCTCTACATAAACCAGCCTCTTCGGACACTATCAATTCCAATTCTTAATGTTGCTTGGGTCTGGTCACGAACCAGTTTTGCTGGTATAGTTATGCTGCACCCTTGGTCTGGAATTTTTAGCGACGTACAGCAGTTTCCCCCCGAAGCGCAAGTGGTCTTTTCGAGAAGTGACGAGAACTTCGGCCGAAAGTCACAAGAAGTTCGCCGGCACCGGCGGAAGTGTTTGTATTCCATTTATATAGTAGTAGTAGTTGCTCTTCGGTTTTTAAAAATGTCTTGCCCCGGTACCGAAATGACAACACAGACAGCCGGAAAGGCATGCCAAGGACACAGCTGCTTTTCACCCCCGTTTCCCTTTCTTTTTTTCCCCCGAAAGAGTTGTGCGGGAAATGTATATCTGCGCACAATTCTATTAATACACTGTGCCACTCTCTCCCTCCTTTCACTGATCAGCTGTTCACGAAAGACGCTTTTGATATGTCGCTATAAAAATAAAATGCAGCGTCAAGCGCTTTCAAAGCAAATGTATCCGTCCAGCTCGCGTTTGGTTTGAACACACAGATACACTCTGCGTTGGGTTATTTTAAGTGTGTTTGTGCATACAGCAATACCGGACAGTTACATAACGCTACGCCAGACATGGGCAAATTGCAGCACTTGTCCAAATTATTGCAGATGTGTAAAAATGATTTTAGATTTCTCTTTTTCACCATTTCCACGGCAATAACCTTTTTTATTTGTTTTGAATATTGAAATGTTGCACAGCCCCATGGCGGAGCGAAATATACAAATTTTACGTGATTTTTACCATGAAAGCATTTCATATTTTGTCTGTAACATATTGTAATGCTATACTTTATAAAATATCTTCCACATGCGTTTCACAACATAGAATTGAAAGTCGTTAGGCGTTCAGTGACATGCTCTCTGATTGACAGTTTGGCACTTGCCCTGCGGGTAGATACAATGTCCCTGAGCGTCAGCACCTGGGGAACCTGCGTCACAAACGTTGTTTAGTTGCATTGCGTACAGCAAAAGAACAATATGACCGCACTCAGAAAGAATGCTTTTTCCTCGTCCCTCTAGCCTTCAAGTCATGAACGTTAATGAGTACTTATTTAATTGCACATTTTTGCATTAATCTTAACAGCTTTTAGTTTACTTTATCCTTTTATTATTATCGATTTTTAAAATGTATTTTGTCGTTAATATTCCAGTGTTTCCTCTTGCTGTATATCCACGGTACCAAGCCATGTCTATAATTTTATTGACAAATCCATTGCCTGCGTGTATGGGTATGTGTGTAGGCAGACTTTTAATGGGTTGGGAAGGTTGTGCTTTTTTTTTTAGTGATTCATCACATAAGCACATAGTCTTGTATGCGAGCCTGTGGCTTAGATAACAGCACATGCAGCACAGTGAGATGCTTCCCCTCATGGTCATATACTGCAGGTCGGCTCGCCCACGCTCTCTCATCCCTCTCATCTAAAAAAAATATACTTGATGTATTTGTACTTATAAAATAAAGTCATAGCTATACACATTTTGGCTATTTTTTTCATACTAAATTTGTAGGCCTTTTGTAGTGAAGTTGTAGAGTTAAACATAAAAAAAACATGAAAAAAGACAATTTTATATTGTCAATTATATATATATATATTATATATATATATATATATATATATATATATATATATATATATATATATATATATATAAAATATATTATATATATATATATATATATATATATCGAGCAGTGCCGCAGGTTCAAATCCCCTGTCCGGCTTTTCTGCAGTGTCTCCCCCCGACTCTAATCCCAGTTTCTAATTTAATCCTGTCACTAACTATCTCAATAAAGAATGAAAAACAGTGCTTGCGGCCAAAAAATAACTTACAAAAAATCAGTATGTAAAGGGATGTGTGGGCTATGACATGTGAGTTTAGTGGAGTTTGATTCAATAATTATTGAGAGATTACTTTTTGCATGTGTTGAAATTTTCAATATTTATACATTCCCTTGTATCTACCAGGCGTACCAATGGCCAAATTATTCTGTTATATATACTGTATACTACGATTCCAGTGGTGTGCCATTTGCCAACAAAATCTCACATTTTACATTTTTAAAAAAAAATGAAACCGTGAAACTTAGTAACTCACTTCACTCGAAAATGATCCATGGTGCCACTTTCCACGGGAAAGCTTGGTGTGTTTGTCAGTCTGTTTGTTTGTGGGATTTTCAAACTTTTCTAGCTGACCAGCGGAACCTCAAAGCAGCCATCTTTGTTTCCCCACACGCTGAATCAGACATGTGGACATCACGACTCCGCCCCAGAAGTTACGCAATCGACGAGCGGACTTATGAACTCGCTTGGAAAAAAAAACTGTGGTGAAAATGTTTGTTTTTTAAATCAATGAAGATTTGTGGGTAAAACTCTGAGACGATCACGGTACCGAGCTGCAAGGCTTTTAGTGTTAAAGTTTAATGTTTTTATGTTGACCCTTTTTGAATATAAAGTATAAAGTTTAAAGTATAGGGTTGTGTTATGAGCTTTTAGGGTGTTCTCTAAACTTTCAGTGAATATCCTCATCATGATAGGTGTGAGATAATAAAAGACAAGGAGGTTCATTATTGTCATCATGCGCTCCATCCTCCACAGCCTCACCCTCCATTCCATTGTGATGTCACCACGGCGGTGGAGACACTCGGTGCCTGATGTGGCGCCAGCACGGAAAGCAGCTGACGGCTGCACAGGAAGTAGACGACCACAGGACGGGAAGTGGACGACCAAGCGGGACCCCCCGCTTGAGAGGAGCCATCGAGGGGAAAGAACGCAGAAAAGCCATTGTGTGCACGCATAGTTATGTGTCTGACGTGCTGTCACTGCTGCCCATATTGTGTATATGGCCCAAGGCTGCCACAGTTGTAAGTCATCTGATAACTGTCCACTGTGTACTCCTCCTTAAGCAAGGTTGATTCTTAAAAGTAAGTTAGATTCGGTCAGTTACTTTTACTTACTATGATAAGGGCCAGAGATGGGCAGTAATGCATTATATTTACTCTGTTACAATTTTTTGTGTACTTTTTATCTTTTGGAGTACATTTTTCACAAGTTACTTTCTACTTTTACTTGAGTAAATCTGTCTTTCTCTCTGTTGGGCGCTCTCTCTCGGTCTCTCTATCTTGGGCGCTATCTCTCTCGATCTCTCTCTATCTCTCTTTCTCTGTCTCTCTCTCTGTCTTTCTTTCGGGCGATTTCTCTTGCTCTCTCTCTCGGTCTCATTCTCTCGGGCTCTCTCTATTGGTCATTCAACATTTTGAAAAGAGAATTTGTCTATTATCTATTTTATTTTTTAATCTGAAAGTTACTCAGTACTTTCGCTACTTAAGTAACTTTTGTGGAGTACTTTTTTATTTTACTTGATTAACTATTTGGATGACTACTTTCTACTTTTACTTGAGTCATATTTTGCTGAGGTAACAATACTTTTAAGTAAGAGAACTAGTTTCAACAATACTGATTTAAATTGTGTTTAATTGTGAATAATACACAAAATAATGTGTGTGTGTGTGTGTGTGTGTGTGTGACTGTGTGGAAAGTCTTTTGTGCTTTGTCTGTGTGTGTGTGTGTGTGTGTGTGTGTGCGTGTGTGTGTGTAACTGTGTGGAAAGTCTTTGTGGTGTGTGTGTGTGTGTTCGCGACTGTGTACCTTATACACTACACTTGATGCTAGGAGGCCTCGTCGCGAGACAGTGAGGGGAAATGACTGACATACCAGTGACATGCCCTCAACACCTTGCACAGGGACAATGGAACCTGGTAAAGGAGAGAGAGAGAGAAAGACAGAGAGGGTGTGTGAGAGAGAGAGAGAGAGGGGTAGAGAGAGAGAGAGAGAGAGAGAGAGAGAGAGAGAGAGAGAGAGAGAGAGAGAGAGAGAGAGAGAGAGAGAGAGAGAGAGAGAGAGAGAAAGGGAGAGAGTACATGTATACACTATACAGTGTGTACATTGTTATGTATATAAGCTTGTTTGCCCATTTTTGGACTTTTTGCTGTATATTATGATTATAATAACTAAAATATTATTATTATTATGTTTATTATATGAGTGCTTTGACAATGTATGATGTGCATTACCATGCCAATAAAGCCATATTTGATTTGAGAGAAAATTCAGAATCAGAAACGGCTTTATTCACCCTTTTGCACATACATAGACGTGCGCACCTATGGTATTTAAGTTGAACAATATACTCGGCAGGTAAAAAACAGTTTGTCTTTCTCATCCTCAAAACTATAGAGCAGAGAGTAAGGGTTGGCTGTGTGGCACAGTCGGTTAGGCCGCTGCATCTAGCCTCATACAGTCTTGTTTCTGTGGCTAGGACTTACAGTGCACACAGCTTCCCCTCACCGACTTAAGTATGCTGCAGGTCTACTTCCCCACTCTCTTGTGCCCCTTCACACTAAAGCTGGGCGTACATTGTGCAATATTTGTTTTTTCAATCGCGTCAAAAGCTGCTTCTCTCACTATACGAATGAAGCTCAGGGGTTAAAAGTTTACTGCTCACGAGTCACGACTCACCCTCTCACACTATGCAATTCGATGCTCGGGTACGATGACTGACTGCTGACACTATGTAACACAGTCAGAGATGATCAGATTGTTGTGTACGGTAGAACTATTCATTCATTCAATTCAGCCGACCGCTTTTTAATCCTCCGACGCTAGACAAAGTCCAGACATATTTTGCCACCGGCTGGACGGCTGGCATCATGACACCTTGGCATAACAAGACTCTATGTTATTAACTTTCAAAAACTTGGCAATAAATTATAAGGAATGTATAAACATGTAAATATTTTCAAGTAATTTAAAATATGTTCATTGCGTTTTTTTTTTGCTTAAATATGAAAAGAAAATGGACTCTGGCATCCAGTGTCGTGTTGCCATGGCTACTGTTCTTGTTGTCGCCTTCTCCCTTCCGTGTCTATGTCCGTGCGTGCGTAGTGGGACAGGTAAATCGTTCCCCGCCCTCACGACCCGACTGAATATCAAAATGTTATTCTCGGGAGGTGCTTGGCGAGTGCTAATCCCTTCTCGTGGACCGACTGGAAAATCGTGGCAAAAAATGGAAAGTGGAAAATCGCACACCCAGCTTAACACTGTCAATGAAATGGAAAATGGGGCTTGCAACCAAAAAATAACTTAAACAAAAAAAGAGGGCCTATTCATTTGTCCGGCTATTTACCCCAGAAGCCGGACAAAGTACTTTTTGGACAAGCCTGCTGAGCGGCATGTGGGCCAGCATGTGATTGAGTTCCATGATAATGGATGGGTGTTGGGCTAAATCTGCACATCATGTGTGACACGGTGCTCACGGGACTAAGGTGAGGCGATGACAGCTACATGATAAGTCAGTCAGGGCCTAGTACGCCCAGGCATGTGACCACACTCGACTTGCTAGCCAACCAGAATGTAGGCCCAGAACTGACTAGTTCTTCCACTTCATCCGGGGTCAGGTTGGGGGGAAAACCAGACCTCCATCTAGACGGCTAATTCTTCTAGAACATCCAATGGGTCCCTGAGGCTTTTCAGGCCAGGCAAGGGAAGCCTGGTTTGCACTTGTCCAAAATTAAACTTTTGTTTACATGATGTGGCTTGTTAGGTGAGTTTTGTTGAAGGCGACACAGAATAGTTTTGGCATTTGGCCGACCTGTATTGGCAAGCCAAAACCAAAGCATCGTCTACGCATCGCACATCGCTAGACGGAGTTTGGTTGTCATGCTTCCACGCCGCTTGTCCCACCTAATGTGCTGTGACTGGATAACACGATTTGATTGACACATGTCTTTTTAACGTTTTCCAACCCTGGTTTTACCAGACACAATGCAAGCGTCTAGCAATGAGCGATGCGTGGACGATGCGTTGGTTCTGGTTAGGGGTGCTCCGATCCCCAAAGATCGGATCGGCCGCCGATCGCAGTTTATTTGATGTCCCGGTATCGTCAGATTTTAGCCAATCAGGATCGGATGAGCTACAAGGCAGCGAGCGCTTCACTCCTTGCTGCTGCTGCTGCTGCTGCTGAGTGGCAGATGAAGCATGGCTAAAGAAAGAATAAACAGCGTCCCCAGCACCCATGCACTGCACAACCCCAAACAACACTATACCGCCGCGGGCGCCCCGGCTAGCAGCAACAGATAGGGGGCGCTCGCCAGTGTTTTTAAGTAAAATAATGGGGAAAAAAAAGACTCGGATTGGCCGATCCTTAAAATCAGAGAATCGGGATCGGATCGGAAGCAAAAAAACGTGAACAGTGCACCCCTAGTTCTGGCTCACCAGGCTACGTTACGATGGGTGTTCTGACTCTTTTCATGGCAGCATCCTTGGATGTTCAGTGCACTGAAATTGAACAAAATGTTATGGACAGCGCCCTACTAACTAAAACATAGGGCCTGAAGTGTACGGAAATGTTTATTTTAATAACTACATGACAACAACGCCAACACCTTGTCATCCTCCACCCAATGGTGACTACCCTCTAGCCTGGCGAGCCAGAACCAACGCATGGTCCATGCATTGCACATCGCTAGATGTTTGCATTGGGTCTGGTAAAACCAGGGTCAGAAAACGTAAAGAAAAAACGTGTCAATCAAATCGTGTTATCCAGTCACAGCGCAGTAGGTGGGACAAGTGGCGTGGAGGTGTGACAACCAAACTCCGCCCACGTCTCGCGTAGCCCATACAAACTTCGCCCACATCTTGCGTAGCCCTATAAACCTATAAACACCCACGCCCATGTTGATTGGTCGATTGATTCTGTACCGACGGCGAGCCTGATTTTCCCAGACCTAATGCAAACCTCTAGCGATGTGCGATGCATTGGTTCTGGCTCGCCAGGCTAACTACCCTCTACACAGGTGTTCCTGTGACATATGTACTTGCAGGCTTGGGTCATAGGTGAAAATCTGATTACTGTAAATGAATTACTCTAAAAGTAGCTATAGTGCCTTATTGCTACAGTTTAAAATATGTAGTTGAAATTACTTTTGGAATCACTCCTTTATGGCTGTCTCGCATCCGCTACGTCTAGAATTTGTAGCCGTCATTGTACACAATCATTACTGCCAAGGCTCCTTTCTGTGGCTGATCTGGTCGTTCAGACACAAATTTCCACTCCATGAATTAGTTTAGCATGAACATGGGGGCGGAACTGATGCCCAGCGGACTTCATTAGCTTCATGCGTAGCGATGCTAGCGAGCACCGCAGGGACATAGTGTGCATGTATCTCAAAGGAGTTTATATACATCAAGATGTGTACACATGCACACCCACATATACACCGTATACAAAATCACAATCACAGTAATATAGAAAGAGATAGTAAATTTAAACAGATTACTTGATACATTACCAGACAGTATCAATGTGCGCGCATGTGTCCGATCTCTATGCAGGCATACTTCAGCTAAGGGCTGTGTTACGGTGTGTTTCCATTAAAGTTCATTCATGCTTGTCACAGGCGGCGAAAATCCCGAAAATCCCATGTAAGTGGATGGGAAGAGATGCGGCATTGATACGCACCACAAGAATTTGCGTCCAGCAACAGTTGTCATGCAACTCGGCGACTACGCCGATGTCATTCGACGCAGACATGCACGGCATGGCTGGCCCTGTGTGGCCGGAACTCGCAGCGGGAGCCAGCCGAGTCACCGTAGCACCGCCATAGACTATATGGGCGTAGCTCTCGCCTGCCCTCCCGACGGGGAACCATGCACAGCCACTCGCAGGACGACTTCCCCGCACAGTGCCCTCTCTCCCCCCTAACGCCGTCGCCGATATTAAATTCTTTCAGCTCTGCGAGTCTCTGCCTCTGTCCTTTCCTTCCGAGGGAAGTTGGTTCGGATACCTATAGAGTTTAAAGGAGGAGGTATCCAATCTAATGGCAACCTTCTTAGACGGGCCGCTTGTCATGAGCATCAACTCAAATTGAAACACCGCTGGCACGAGTATTTACGCCCCCCCCCCACCAACGTCACAAACTCCAATGGAAACACACCGTTACACACACACACACACACATATACACACGCGCACGCACGCAGACACACACGCATTTCTGCCGTCGCAGCCTCCTGCTTATGTATGTGTGCTGCATGTGTGTGTGTGCATGTATGTGTCACGCACACACACACACACAGATATCTCCTGCGCCGCTTCGTGGCTTGCGTAGGCACGTGCAATTGTTTACAACTATCATGCATGGGGTGGACTGCATGAAAAGTCTGTGTTATCGCGTTATGTATGTTCACACGCGAATACCAATGCGCCGCACACGGTAGTGTTTGTTGACTATGGAAACAGCAATTTTCCAACCGGATGGCATACGAACCGTATAGATACTGACCGTGTACGGACCGTGTACTGACCGTATACGGACCACTCTGCAGTGGAAACCTAGCGTAATACGGGAGGCGCTGTATTCAAGACGCTATCAGTTATCAGCAGAGCTTTGAACTGATATTTTTTCGGTTTGTTCCGAACAGAAACAGAATTATAACGTTTCTGGTTATGTGTTCCACCAATAAATTAACGTTCCCGAATTGGTTACAACAAAAAAATATTGGTCCCGGAACGGTTAATTTCGTTCCTTGTCAGCTTGGCACAAGTTGTGCCTGGCAGTGCTTCGATTTTAAGTCTACGCTCGTCAAGGGCGCGGCTGGGAAGGGAAGGTGCACAGCGGCAGAGATTTGCGGAGCAGCGGATACCGGACAGCCACACCGTGTTGGGCATTTGCTGGCACGGTGGGGGCAGGGGGCTAGGAGGGGGCAGGGGGCTAGGCACATGGCGGTGTTTCAACAAAAACTTTGAGGAACAAAATAAAACCGGTATTAACCGGTTACCATTATTTTCAAATAAGTGTTCCTGTTCCAGAACATTAAAAATGATAATGCTTCCAGTTTCATTTCTGTTCCCTGGAAAAAACAAAGTTCCCAGTTTTCATTTTTGTTCCTTGAACCAGTTCAAAACCCTGCTTATCAGTTCATGTAATTTTACAACAAAACACTAACAAGCAGCAGAATCAGTGCTTTGTTGTCCCAGTGCATTTCCAATGCAAAGAGAAAATAGATATCAAATAGAGATGGGGAGAGAGTTGGGGAGAGAGGGGAACAGAGAGTGGAGGAGGGGATGGGGAGATAGATGTGGGGAGAGAGAGATAGGGAGAGAGTTGGGGAGAGAGGGAAGCTTACAGCATGCTGGTCCTTCGTGCCTGTCTCCCCCAGCAGGCAGCAGCCTCCTCTCTCCACCTCTCTCTTCCTCCGTAGCAGCCAATCTGCGTGTGTGCGTATCTGTGTGTGTGCGTAGAGTCTGCACACACACTGTGCATGTATGTACTTCCACGTCTGAATGTAGGCTCCGTAGCAGTGAGTGGCGGCGGTTTGGGGCACGCCGCGTCTTGCATGTGCGTGTGTGGTCGTCGGATGCGCAGTGAAGTCGGCCAACGCCAACGGATTCTAACTCACGTCAGCGACTTTGCAACCGCAACAGGATCCATACACCGCTCCATGCACCACGGAAGGTACAATGGCATGCTGCACACACAAAAAAAACAAAGATTGCACACAGAGAAACAGGTACACACACAAACACCAGAGATATGCATGGTCATGCAGTTATGCAACTGCACATAGTCGTATATGCCTAGTCACATATACCTATAGGGCATCTCACAAAGCCACACACACAAATGCAGGCACACAGGACATGCAAGCATGTATGCACACACACATACACACAGCCCCTGCAAGATGTATACACTTGCATGCATTGCTCACACAGGGTCTCATAACGAGCATTGCATTGCTTGCTCACACACAAAGATGTGAGCCCCCATACACACACAAACATACACACACTCACACAAACACACACGATCATACGCACATAAACATACAAACACACACTCACATAAACAGACCAATGCATGTTGCATGCTGAGGCAAAATTAGACAAACACACACACACACACACACCGACACACATCTACTCACTTATTCACACAAACACATATTAAAACAAAACACTAACACTGAAGAACTGTACAGCTTTATTGTTTATATATACTGTAATTGGTGATGTAATGCTGGCTGTACACTCCCAGATGCACACAGACACACACTCGCACACTTGTTTGTCGACGCATATACGCATGCCTCACACAGCTGACTGATGAGCAGGGAGGGTTGTTGGGTGATGTAAACAGTCAACAGTCTCCCCATCGCTCACCTCTCTGTCACCACGGCGACTGACTCCCTCCATCCTGTATCCCTTCCCTGCTCCTGGGTACCATCAGCCCTCCTCAGCACCCTCTACCGCCTCCTCCAAAATGACGTCTAGCACCTTACCTCATCCCTGTCTCCACAAATCTCTCTTTCCCTCTCCCCCTGTGTGTCTATCCCTCTCTCTCCCCCCCTCACCCTCTGGTCTATCCCTCTCTCTCCCTCTCCCCCTCTGTGTCTATGCCTCTCTCTCTCCCTCTCCACGTCTGTGTCTATCCTTCTCTGTCTTCTTCCTTCTCACCCCCTTGTTTGTTGTCCTACTCCCTCCTGCCCTTCCTTCTTACTTCCTTATACTTTTATGTGTTCTCTCCATCTCTCTCTTCCCCTCTATCTTTCTTGCTCTCTCACCCTCTCTATCTGCCTCTTTCTCTTGCTCTATCTCTCTTTCTCTCCCTCTCATTCTATTTATCTCACCCTCTCACCCTTGCTCTCTCTCCCCTTCACTCTCATTCTCTCTCTCCCTCTTTCTCTCTCCCCTCTCGCTCTCTCTCCTTTTGCTTGACTGTTTACTCTCTCCCTCCCTTCCTTCTTATTTCATCCTGTTTTCTCTCTCCCACTCTCTGTCTATTTCCCCTCTTAGGCCTGCCAGTCATCCTGGGCTCCACTGAGACAGGAGTGCTGCCGGTGTCGGCCATCATGCGCTTGGTGACAGCTGGAGGAGTGGATGGAGGGGAGGAGGCAGGTGGAGGTGTTGTGGGACGTGGAAGCGACAAGACTGCGTTCTCCTTCAAGAAGTGCTCCGCCTTCCAGTTCGTCAAGAGGAAGGTGAGCTGTGGAGACACGTCATGAGCGCCACCTGTTGATTTTTGATATGACACAATCTCATGTACCAGAACCAACAAATCGTCCACGCATTTCACACGATTAGAGCGATTATTGGGTCTCGTAAAACCAGGGTCGAAAAACGTGTCAAACAAGTGCCGTTGAGGTGAGACCAAACTCCGCCCACGTCTTGCGTCGCCCATACCAGCTCCGCCCACGTCCGTGCTGATTGGTCACACCGTTGCATGCTGGCACCATGCCTGATTTTTCCAAACTCAACGCAACATCTAGCGATGTGCAATGCGTGGACGATGCGTTGGTTCTGGCTCACCAGGCTAAGTCTCATGGTGTGTTTCCACATCGTTAGACGCTTGCGATTGCTTGTGTCAATCAAATTGTGTTAGCCAGTCACAACGCAGTAGGTCGGACAAGCACTGATTGGTCGATTGATTCTGTACCGACGGCGACTTGGATTTTCTCAGACCCAAAGCAAGCGTCTTGCGATGTGTGATGCGTGGACAATGCGTTGGTTCTGGCTCGCCAGGCTAACAAGGCCAGCTTTAGCTGGTGACCAATGGAAACAGAATCCATATATACAGAGAATTAAGATCAGGGCAAACCTCTGATTCCTCTGAATCGACTGACTTGATGTGTCAGTGATGATCACCATGAATAGTGATGATGATCACCATTTATCACTCTCTCTGCTCTTAGCCTGAGGCTGGATCTGTGGCAGGGGCAGTTAGAACGTTTCATACAGCCCCATACACACATTCCTGTATGGGGCTGTAAGTGTGTGTGTTCAAAACTAAAAATGGATCTTGAAATAAATGAAAATAATCTCTGCATGTAGCAGAATGTGCAACAAGATGGGTCATTCTTCTACAGAGGTACCAGAGCATGCCTTTATTTACTTACTAATATTAGCATCTGTTGTAACTGTAGTGAGCTTCTCAGTGTTCCAACATGATCAGTTTGCATGTTTAATATAGTTCATAATGATAGTTCTGTTTCTTTTTCTGCATCGTATATACAATTCGGCAGAGAGGTATAAACATCACATTTTGACAATCACAAATACATGTATAGCCATTCTCCACCACACACCCCCTCCCCTCGGCGCATGACCAATCGGCGACCGACGGCCACATTCCAGACCCACACTTCAGTGGGTCCTGAAACCTTGCGTAGCCTGGTCGATTTGCGCTTGTGGAGAAGCGATTTTCCGGGTGGATGTGCATGTGAACTGCGCCGTGCTGGCCTTAAGTAAGCCTGTGGAAAAATGCCATATGTGTGCCCATGAATGTGTGGGTGTGTGTGTGCATGTGTATGTGCATGTGTGTGGGTGCAAATATCTATGCACGTCAGTGTATGTGGCTATGGACTTTCTGTCACTTGTGTTGTGTTATGAATGTCTACGTCTTCTCTGACCAAAACAGATGACGTCATGGTTGGAAGCAAAAACCTGTGAGCAAGTCTCCCCATGTGTGTGTCTGTTGGGAGTCTGTGGGTGTGGTTGTGTGTGCACCCACGTGAATCTATGTCCTTGAAAGACTGTTGGAGCAGCTCAGAACAGAAAGAGAGTGAGAGTCGGAGAGAGGGAGGGAGAGAGAGTGAGAGAGGGTGGGAAAATGTAGAGAGAAAAAAGGTGAAAAAGAGGCAAAGAGAGGAGTGAGAGAATGAATTGTACAACTTGTGTGTATGTGTAGGTATGTGTGTGTGTGTGTGTGTGTGTGTGTGTGTGTGTGTGTGTGTGTGTGAGTGAGTGAGAGAGATAGAGAGAGAGAGAGAGAGAGAGAGAGAGAGAGATGGAGATAGGGGGGAGATGACTTCAAGGATCTTAAGAGAGCTAGAATGATAGAGAGAGAGAGGGAGAGAGAGAGGGGGGT
>OMKY01231462.1:0-19241 GCA_900302395.1 Bregmaceros cantori | reverse complement strand
TTATTTCTTTGGGTAAAGTAATGGTTTAAAAAAATCAAATTAATATAGTTACTCTAACTTAGTTATTTTTGACTTGCTTCTTCACACACACACTTTGAAATTGATGAGTCTAGGCAAGTGTTCCCAGAGGTGGCATTTCAGAGTGCACTGAAAAGTTATGGTCATTACTTTGATTCAGGGAGACTGAGGTCTGAACCTCAAGTCTTATATTCAAACTAGGACTTGCAGGGCAACAGGGGAAAGCTGTGTAATTTCTTGCTGTTCCTGAAAGACATGGAGTTGGACAGCCTCAGTTGTACAAACTATTGTCTTTAATGGCAATGATTGGAGCTGTCTGCCAATGATTGTAGAGCCTAGCTCTGCTGGCCATTGAACGGACACTGGTCAAGTCCTTGGAAAAGACACCAAGCTGGTGCGACAGGGTCACAGACCATTTTCTGGAAAACGAACGGAGGGTGTATATATATAGACACGTTTTATGATGCAGGACGTCAAATTGGGGCTTCCCCTCCTTAAAAGTCCAGCATCCGCCACTGGTCTAATCAAAAGTAACCAATGATTTTAGTTTATGTGATTAATTTCCCTCGATCCAAAGTAGTTAACTTTAATGATTAAAGTTAATGATTAATCAATCAATCCATTGAAATTAAATAATTAATCCAACTTTGACACCCCATACCGCAAAGGCTTTATGTTGTATGTAGGCGTATATTAATTTTATCTGAATGATGCACACTTCTGATCACTGTCAACGCAACAAATGTAATTCTCTATGTATATGTACTTTATGGAGGAGATTGGATTAGATCTGCAATTTATTCATTGATTAATCAATGCTGATCATTTATTGAAATTGTTGCCAACGAATTCATAATCAAACATGACAACGGAAAGGTGTCAAAAGCACTATCATGAGCATTAATAGATAGATAAATAAAATATGTGCCTAGGAAATTTACAACCACAGCGCTGGTATCCATAATATACGCAGTTGTCATTGTAGTAACACCACACTTTGAGGTTTGAATTCCATTCATCTAGGGTTATGGTTCAGCCCAGGGGTTTAGCGCATGTGTTTTATATCCATTATATCCAGCCAAATAAAGCCTTGGTGTCCCATTAACTAAACAAGAGAAACCACCAGAGCAGAAAAACAGTAGCACAATCAGCAGAAGACCTGAAAGTAAAGCAGAAACGGCCCATGAATTTACAGGGTCTATATGGTTCTGCCAATGCCAGTTGCCATTCCCAGTGTCATGGCCCTGCCAGTATCTGGTTTACGAGATATCGCTGAGCCCCACTTCAAAATAAACAATACAATAAAGATAATAAGTAAGGTTGGATGAAAAACTAATATGTTGCTGTTTACGTGATACTTCTTCCATATTTTGGTACTTTTGGGTACACAACACAGCAGCAGTCAGGTTACCTTATCTACTAGTGAAGCACTACCCACTGCCATTTTGTCATCCTGTTTGAGGCTACCAATAATAACATTCTGCATAGCATGGCATAATAACTACCACTGAAACGTGCAATATGAATGTATGAGTGCTTGGTGTACTAGATTTTTGTTAACTTTGCTTCAAGGACCCGCGTCCTTCTCAGCCAAAGTCACAAGTACAATAATCTACTTGATAAGAGACTTAATTTGGACTCTCACAAATGCCAGTACTACTTGCAGAATAATGCAGGCATGAATGGAAGCCCGCTTTAATAATAATAATTTAGATCAGCACAGTTTAGACTACAATAAGCAACTTGGTTCGATGGAGCCGGCCAACTGATCTCATACCTAGTTGGAATTAAGCTTGTGTGAGTTATACAGCGATTCAGACGAACGCTAACTCATAGAGGTGGTTAATCATTGACCAGCCGGCCCAACCTAACCTGGAGGTTAGAGTTAGAGAGGTGAGTTTCAATCGCTGTAAACAGTGCTGAGAAATGCACTGGTGATAGCCATTAGCCTTACACTTCCTCGTGGCTCCACTCATCTGGAGGCAGCACCCAGTGCCTTGAGCAGGAAAGTATCGCCCCCTACAGTTAGCCTCCGGAAACACAACAGTCAACTTATTAAATAGTTATGTCTCTTCCTAACCAATAAATGTGTAACCAATGTACAAAAATTTACTACTCACTGACATAAAGTTATTGTAATTAATGAGCGCTATAATTTGGAAGATTATATTAATTTGCTTCATATTTTAATCAATTATGGCCATTTAATATTTTGTATTTTGGGAAAATGTACTTGGACCAACTCTGTTCATGATTGAAGAGTCAAATATTAGTTGAGTAATCGATTCAATAGAATACTACAAATATAAACTAGTTGCAATGCTATTAAAATGCAAATGATTAAGTTATTGGATTATTTTAGGTGGTTTCTTGGAAATGCCACATGGTCATAGTCGTGACTGTTATGGCTGCCCTTTGTGGCTGCGCTGACGACGTATTCCGCGTAGCATGCGTGTCTGTGCACGAGCGGGCGCTCGTGTTTGGGTAACGCGGCGTGGCAGCGGTGCTACTTGCGCTGACGGGGCCGCCGTGTTCCTGTGTCGCATCTGGCGCGACGGCCTGCCAAAGTGTCACAATACACCGCCGGTAAACACGCGTCCTAATTGGCGCGCGTGTGCGTCACCGCGCCCCACGCGCCCCGGACAGGCTCGGCTGCTGCACAACACACCGGGGGATTTCATGGCTCCATGTGAGCAACCTGAGGTCTATTGTTAGACCGTGGGATGTTGTGAGACCAATTTGCCATTAGCTGATCCTGTTTCAAGATAACTTGTTTTCATCTTCCAAAGCAGAACTATATAGTTCTTGTTTTTTCGCATTAATTCATATCGAGGCGTTGGGTATTGTAGCTGGAGAGTCTTGTGGAATTATGATATCAGTTTTTAACTCCAGGGGCTCACATCTTACAACTTAGACCCAGTCGTGACATGATGACAGTATAATTTGATCAAAGTGTACTTTATCGTCCCCAGGGGGAAATTTGTCTTGGGCTTCAGCCACTGACATAAAAGACATAAAAACAGAGAAAATAGAATTGTACACTGCAGTGTAAGAGTATGACGTCTAGCTGTCATTTAGCAGTCTTATGGCGATTGGGACAAAGGAATTCCTATACTTCACTAGTCTGCAGCTTAGTGTCCTGAGGTGTCGGCTTGAGGGAAGGAGGGTGAACTCATCGTGAAGAACATGAGTTGTGTCCTACAGTATCTTTAGTGCCTCCCTGAGCACTGACCTTTCATAAAGGGACTGCATGTTTCCCTGATCCTGTTGGCCAACAAACTTAGTGCAGTTTTGACCAGACGCCCTAGCTTGTTTTTTAACTGAGCGGTTAGAGTCCCATACCACCTTTGCACGCCATACTGGATTACACTTTCTAAAATCATTTGAAAAACTTTGTTAATAGAGAATATGGCTTAACTTAATATCTTGGTCTTGGAGGACAGCAGTAACGTTTGGCTTGGCTTTAATGTTTGTTAGTACTCCCAGGAATATTGGTAAGGCGAGAGCTTATGTACTTGAAATTCACAAGAGATCAAAGGCACTAGGCTTCTCGCCAGAACCTCAAGAGGGAACGTGAGACAAACTTACAATCTTGTCTTCCAATTCACAAACTTACAATCTTGTCTTCCAATTCACTGGAAAAGTTCATCTTTTTTTTTTGTGAGGCCGAAAACCTCAAATTACAATTGGAGAAAGTCTGCCTTCCTACTTTTTTTGCAAAAAACTACCCATGACATATCGTGTATCACAATGTGTTATCTTGGTTGCGTCCTCAGAAATCCCATGTGGGTCATGCTCTACTGTCTGGTCGTGACATTTTCCCTGTAGAGTTTTTTTTTTTCCTTCCTGTCCATTCTAGTTGTATAAAACTGTGATTAATCTACTGTTCTGCTATGGACTATGGATTCGTGGCGTAGCGTTTGGCCTTTAAAGAGCACTGTGAGTAATCTGAAAGAGACGGATTGGAAATGAAAAATGTTCAACATATCAAAG
Organism: Bregmaceros cantori; assembly: GCA_900302395.1. NCBI lineage: Eukaryota > Metazoa > Chordata > Actinopteri > Gadiformes > Bregmacerotidae > Bregmaceros > Bregmaceros cantori. The sequence goes on along the minus strand of OMKY01231462.1, from coordinate 15,230 downwards.
TAATATGATGATAGCACAGCCTCCCACCCTGTCCCAGCTCTGCCTTCATGGTTAACACCATGCTGAACCGTGCAAGCCTATAACAGGATAGTATTGTATTGTAAACAGGTCTTTGAAACGGACATTTTTTTCCCAATCGGTTCGTTCTGAACAGAAACTGAATTATGACGTTTCCGGTTGAGTTCCACCAATAAATTGACGTTCCCGAACCGGTTAGAACCAAAAAAAAAATGTTCCCGGAATGGTTCATTTTGTTCCTGTCAGCTTGGCACAATTTGTGCCAGGCAGTGTTTCAATGTAAGTCGGCTGTCGTCGTGAAAGGGTTAGGTTTAGGGTAGGTGTTAGGGGTTGCTCCATACATTTTTGGAACATGGAGATTTCGGAACATAGGGGTTAAACCGCGGCTGGGAAGGGAAGGCACACGCCGGCACAGACTGGTGGAGCCCCAAAATAAAACCGGTATTAACCGGTTACTGTTATTTTCAAATAAGTGTTCCTGTTCCAGAACCTGAAAAATAATAACGTTTCCGGTTTTGTTTCTGTTCCCTGGAAAATACAAAAAGTTCCCTGTTTTCGTTTTCGTTCCTTGAACCAGTTCAAGGCCCTGATTGTAAACGGGTGTTGTTTGGGATGGATAGAATAAGTGTGTACATTTTTTTTAATTCTATTTGGGCCAGAGCCTTTTCGGTGGCTGCCCCCTCCCTCTGGAACTCCCTTCTGGCTGATGTTTGCCTTTCTCCATCTCTGGACACTTTCAAAACCCGACTCAAAACTCACCTTTTCACCCTGGCTTTTCCTAATTAGATAGTTGTCTCTTGTTCCTTTCTTGTATGTTTGTTTTTTCCCGTTTTGTTCGGTTTGTTTCTTGTAAAGCAACCGTGGGTTCTTTGAAAGGCGCTATATAAATTAAAGTTATTATTATTATTATTATTGATTCATGTCTTAATTCTTAATCAAAGAATTGATATTTCCATGGTTTTGTTGTTGCAGCATGTACATGTGTCAAATTAACACTCAAATTAACACATTTTCATAGAATTACTTTTAATTAAGAATTTAAGAAAATGAATTGATCAAACATTATCGATCCAATACAGATGTGTTTTCTTCGCTGCAACAGGTGTATACGTGCACGTGACAACAATGCAACCTCCTCATTGTCCATAGTCTAATTCAATACTGAATGTACTCAACTTCAGTCAGTCTACACAGGGACTTCTGAGAGGGACTCTGTTAAAGAGGTGTGGTGTGTAGTTGGCAGAGATGGCATTCCAGTTACTGAAAGTAAAAGTGCTGCCACTGGTCCACCTGTGGACTGCAAACAGGTGTTGTAGTCGTACTCAAGTTGTTTTTTCACAAATGTCTTTTACTCTTACTCAAGTAAGAAATTTGGCTGCTTTTGCCATCTCTGTATAAACCTGACGGAAGACCTGTGCTAATTAGCAGCAGTTGATACAGTGGCTGGTTGCAGTGAACAAGTACAACCAAAACAGGACTGGATACCAAATACTTTATTGTCTGATTATTACTACTTTACTTTAAAAGTAAAAGCTACTTTTCAGGACATTTCAGCAGATGCAGAAAAAAGCCAATTGGTTTTACCAACAGTCCCATTGGAAGTAGGTTTTATATGTCATTTCACATAAATAATGTCTTTGAAGCTGATCAATTGTTTTGTTCATACATTTGAGGTAAATGAGGCATTTTGGCGCTAAATAGTAACTGAAGTAAGTAAGTAACTTTAATCTGATCTAATGTGATTGAGTTGGAACAATAGTGATGCCTGTCTCTCCAAAATGCTTTGGAGCAAATCGATTGGGACAAGTTTATCAGCTCATCGGGGGGCATCTTCTTTGATTCATTGTATGATTCCCCCCGGTGTACCCAGCAAAAGCGACAAGCTCCCCGGCTAGAGCCAGAGAGAGATCAGGAAACTGAGACAAAGCCCAGTCCTGCCCCGCGTCCGTCGGGGCTGTTTTGGTACACCAGAGTACCGCAACCAATATCACACATCGTGATTTAAGTTACTTTTTTGTGCGCAAACACCATTTTTCATTCTTTATTGAGAGAGATTGTGATTAGATTAAATCAGAAACTGGGATTAAGTGTCGGGGGGAGACATTGCAGAGAAGCCGAAGATAACCAGGCTGCCACCGCACTCTATAACCAGGCTGCCACCGCGGCAACCCCCTATATTAGTGGACATCTTTTATAGACTTGTGCCGAGCAGGTAGTTCGTTTTTAATTTTATTTTCAATCTTTCTGTTGCCCAGCCAAGAGTGCCGGCCCAGCCGAGAGACCTGTTCCTAAAATCGACAGCCCTAAGACTCTTAATGACCTGAGCTCAGTGGCTCTCTGGTAGTGAAGCAGCTTGTGAAACTCAACTATTCGTTTCCTCCTCCAGTTTAATAGAGATGTACAGATCAGGGCTTTGAACCAATATTTTTTTCCCAATCGGTTCGTTCTGAACAGAAACAGAATTATAACGTTTCTAGTTATGAGTTCCACCAATAAATTGAAGTTCCTGAACCGGTTAGAACAAAAAAATATTACTCGCGGAACGGTTAATTTTGCTCAGTTGGCCAACTTGCGCCAGGCGGTGTTTCAATTCAACTCAACGCTCGTCGCGGCTGGGAAGGCGCACGGCAGTGTTTCAACAAGAACAAAATAACAACAAAATAAAACCGGTATTAACCGGTTACCATTATTTCCAAGTGAGTGTTCTTGTTCCAGAACATAAAAAATAATGTTTCCGGTTTTGTTTCTGTTCTCTGGAGAATACAAAAAGTTCCTGGTTTTCGTTTTTGTTCCTTGAACCAGTTCAAAGCCCAGATGACATCATTTTCCGCCGATTTTCGAAACCGAACTTAACCCAAACCCGCCCGCTATCTACTGAATATTATGCCATGTTATGACATATTATTTTTTTTAAAAATCAACCGTAATTTTATTTGATTTAATTTAAATATGATCTGCGGTGTATCTGCATGGTCCGCACATCTGTACTGTATAACAACCCATGAAATGGCATACACCTACGCAGAATGGGCATGGTCACATATTCTGGCTTGAATCTGGCTCTCCTACTCCTGAACGCTGCCCCTCACCTGACATGTCTCTGCTTTATCCAGTGCTGCGGATCTGCAAGGTATTGATACAGAAATCCAGGCCAGCAGCCAACACTGGCGTAATGTCCCCCTAATGATGTGATTAGGGCTTATCAAGGCCTGGGCCCTTGCTGAGGGAAAGTCTGTGTTAGTGGGCGTGCCGCAGGAGTCTCTGTAATAAAAAGCCTTTCAAGGCTCCTCTGCAGTGTCAAGCCCAGGAAGACACGTTTCAAGGGATTCACTGAGGAGAAATCCCAGCTTTGAACAGTGATATTAATAGCACTGACAGCCAATGGTGAGCTGCTGCCTTTATTCTGCACACACACATTGTGGAGGGTTTCTTACATATTGTGCAAAACAGCACGAGAGCAGAGCAACCGGAGAAGCATTGAATAAATTAAATTAGGGCTGCAACTAACGATTATTTTAATAGTCGGTTAGTTGCCGATTAATAAAATGATTAGTCGATTAATCGGATATATATTATTTTTTTCTTCAGAAAAAAAATCAAATATTCACAGCAAGCAATAATGACAAGAAATGCATCTTGTCAACTTCAAATATTGTCAAATGTTGTTCATAAGAAAAAAAAAATTATCCATTTAATATTTTCAGAAAAATATATTTTGTATCTAATTTGGATGGGTCGATAGAGGGCATTTTCAACACAAAACTGCCGACAACAACAATGATTCAAGTCCTTTGTGATTATCGATTATTAAATTGGCTGCTTTTTATTTTTTATTGAAAGTTACTCAGTACTTTCACTACTTAAGTGCATTTTTTGTGGAGTACTTTTTTACTTTCACTTGAGTAACTATTTGGATGAATACTTTTTACTTTTATTTGAATAATATTTTGCTGAGGTCACAATACTTTTTTTTTAGTAAATTCTATGGCTCCTCTGCCCATGTCTGTTTGTCACTAAATGAATTAAGTACAGAGTGAGTGAAGTAGGTATATGTATCCCACTCCCAGAGTCATGCCTTGACTCCGGTTTCCCCCACCATCAAAAACATGTTCTAGTTAACCTGCTCCAGTCAGTGCCCCTGGCTAAGGTACTGGCTCCCGACTTGGAGTTGGCCCCCAGGCGCTGCGCCGCGGTCTTATCTTATCTTCTTGGTGTGAGCCAGTAGTGCTAACCATTGGACCACTGTGCCGCCCATATACTGCAGACTGTTAGCCCAGCTGTATGTCTGTTCTATACCCACCCTGACCTCACTTCACCCTACAAACAATATGTTCAGAGTCACAAACCATTATTAAGTGATGTTGACTACACCAAAGTGTCTTTCTGTTGTGATTTATGTCTCCAGTTTAGTTTTGCACATTACTGCACATCACCTCTCTTCCAACATGTATTTTAACCCTCGGCAGGCCGGCCCTAAAACAGCCACTCACATAGCTGATTTTCCATGCTTCAAATAACCCTGGATAAAACATATTGAACATAACATTGCAGAACATATTTGTGTTTTTTTCTTTTTTTTCTCGGAACCACCTCAGCTATCACCTAGGAAGTCACTACAAAAATTAAAAAAGTTTGTGAAGTGAAATTAAAAATAAAATCTTGAAAAAAAAAGTGTGCATAAATAACGTGAAAAAAATAACGCTCTGGTTCGTAGCCCTGGTAAATGCCAATATGTTATCCAGAAAGAGGCCTGTTTCCTACAAAAAGAGTTACCATTCCATTAAAGTCTCGTTGGCGTGGCGTTGGTGTCATGCATCAATTGAACATGGCCTTGGCAGCACATGATGTATGGCTGTGTAGCAATGGCAGAATGGGCGGCCTGAGTGACAGATGAGTGGTAGCGATGGAGCTTCTCCCCCGGGGCAAGGACGAGTCACTGTGGCTAATATGGCGCCAAGTCAAGCACTACTTGTGGAGCCTCGGGCTGGTCGTTTTTCCTCGCTGTCTGCTCTCCAGCCAAATATCTTTGATGAAATCCATGCATCTCACTCCCCAGGACTGGGGTCCAATCCACCTGCTGTACCTCATGAGGCGTGTGTCTTTATATGAAATTTTAATGTTAATGTATCCCTTGAGTTTTAGATTGTGATCCAGTTGTGTGTCTGTGAAACTTTTAACCCTCACGTCTTTTCACTCTTCCCTCTGGTAGGCGCTATAGAGCCTTCCCTAGTAATACCATCACATGTAAAGTAGGGGTCAGGCATGTTGTAATGATAATAATAATAATAATAATAATAATAATAATAATACATTTTATTTGTAACACACCTTTCATTGTAATCAAACAATCCCAAGGAGCAACGTAGCACATATTTAAAAAACAAGTTGTAAAAATAAGCAGTAAAAGAAAGTTAAAAACAATTAAAAACAGATTGAAAAGAAAGGTTAAAATAAAGCTTTTTTTTTTTTTTTTTAAAGATGGGTTTTAAGTCCCTCTTTAAAACAGTCAATGTGCTGTGGCTAAGCTGAAAGCCCGATCTCCCATCGAGTGCATGTTGTGTTGAATTGTCATATATAGAGTGGATTGCACTATTGTGGGACGTTTTTTGCAGCTTCTTTATGTGGGACATTATCATTTGCCTAAGGTGGAACAGTGAATGCGGGTGCTGGACAGTTGAACTTAATGTTAGTCACATTAACATCGTGCATAGCATTCATTAGTTTAGGGAGGAGCCAGAGTCACTGGAGTTTTGGTGTGCCACATTAGGCAGTGGCCGACTTGACTTTAGGAGAATCCATCCTATGTCTTTTGGCATGGAAATTAAAAATATTTTTTAAGGATTACAAATGTGTAATAACCATGTTTTGGGGCACAGGAATGTCTGTCTGTGTTTGGGTATGGGACGTGGTGGGTTGGGACGTGCGTGTGGGTCTGCAGGCGTCGCACAAGCGGCGCCGCACAAGCTGCAGGGTTATGCTCCCGGGCTTGAAAACGAAATTCTTGTTTAAAAATTCCGTTCCGAACGGTTCAGGCAGGCCTATGTTTAACATTTTTGTTCTCGGAACCGCTCCGCCACCAAAATATTTGTCCGGAACCGGTGCGGAACGCAAACATTTTGTCCGTTCTTAAAGTTCCCTATATTGTGCAATGTTAAGTTTAGATATAATTAATAAAAAATATATTTGGTGGACTTTCGAACATCAGTGCAACTGTATTAACATGAAACGGGCTTAAAACGCCATTACATTCGCTTCCTTGTCAGCCCACAAGATGGTGCCCCAGATGCATGGGGCTTGATAACTGACAGTGAAAGTTGGATGGATGCACAACCGGAAATAGTCTCCCAGACAAAGGAAAAGGAAATATATAGAGAACAGAAAAAATGTTTTTAACCGGTTTTGTGGAATTCATAATGTTCTGTTTCTGTTCCGGAACAGTTAAAGAAATCTTTTTCCGTTTCCGCTCCTCATAAAATTCCGTAAAATTCTATTTGTTTTCGGTTTTTGTTTTCGCTCCTTGAACTGGTTTGGAGCCCTGTTTTAAATTAAAATGAAGATGTCAAAAATCGCACAGCTCACGTTGTAATATCGGCGTACCATGATTTATCAACGAATGCGGTATATCGTTCATCCTTAACACAAATCCTTCTCAAGTAATTCGATCTAATCTGCACAACTTGTTGCACGTCCCTTGATCTGCACTTGAGTCATGCTATCGTCCCAAACATTATCATGTGTTCTCCCGCCTACTTATGTGGAAATAAAACATTGAAGTGTACCTTGACTAATGGGAGTGCGTGCCTCTCTCTCCCCATCCCTCCTCTCCCCCTCTGCCCCTCGCCAGGGAGCCAAGAGCTTTGTTAAATCTTAAGAGCCATTTAAATGTGCCATTTGCTCCCCTTGGCCTCAAATGTCAGCTGGGTCTGTGTGAGCTGCTGTGTTGCTCCTCGGGCGTATTTCAAACTGCAACCTTTCCATTTAACGGTGTCCACTATACGTTTTTGCAGAACCCCCCCCTCAGGGCCGGGCACTGGTATTTTCAGGATCCCAAAGAGGATCTGATTCTTACTTATTGCACCTTTGCTGCTAGTGAGGCCATTATATTAGTAACTATACATTTTATTATTAATTAATTATTAATTATTTGCAGTTCAATGCTATCGGCACTGGGAAATGCATTGCTGACTTTAGGATTCATTCATAGGTGAATTGGATTCAAAACCGCTCATGTATGCTCCAGAACATTTTGAATCAAGTTGAAAGTGGTGGTCTGCGCTGGTTGGCACACAACTATGTGACCCTAAAATGATGTTGCAATGATAAACTGACATGATGCACAAAGACTGCTAAAAATATTTTGAAAGTTGTTTCATCTGCATGAACAAGTTGATAGACGGCGTCTCAGCTATCTGCGCTAGCATTGAATACCAGGACACGATGTGTGCTTCACAAACAAATCGTTCATATACAACATCCTCTATAATTAATATATGGATATATGCTGATAATGTACTGATTACTTACTTAACATACATACATAGCATACAGTATCAATTGATTCAAATGACTAGAATCATTGAAATATGTTTTGTATGAACCATACATTTCTAGCCGTGACCAAGTCAGGTACATTGCCCTATGCTGCCATGCAAAAGCTGTCATCTTAGGGTTTTCCATGCCCACAGACATGTTCTACAACAATCACAAAGAGATGCGATGGCTATTAATCATCGATTGATGAGATGAGATGAGATTGAACTTTAATGTCCCAGAGGGGAAAATTGTCATTAAAACGAATGAAACATGCTCCAGTGCAACAGTGGACAACATAACAGTACATTAAAAACACACAACAAGCACAACATACAAAGGATCGCGATCAATTCACAAGGAACAATAAGATAATAAATAGATTAATAAATTCCATTCCATTGTATATCACAAACACACAAGGAAGGAACACTCCAATTGTTTCTGTTCCCAAAATATGTGTGTGTCAAGAGTGGACGCACAGGCTCAGTGTGTACAGTAGACTGGGCTTCTGTTAGGAACCCGCTGGTCACAGCCCCCAGCTGCCTTGACACCCATCGTCAGACCGGAAAGGTCGGCGCGGTCCCAGCGCCGTGGCGGAAGGCAAGGAAAAGAGAGCTGGGAGTGAGTGAACAACATCGGTCCAAATGTCAACACGCCCGGAGACATGAAGCGGCGCCTCTAACTGATGCTGTGTCTTAACCTTAATGCGAGTCGCTGGTTTCCAGATTAATTTAACATGAGCTACCACATATCCACGCACCAGACCTTGCTGACAGCAGCACTGACGTATGGGTTGCAAGTGCTACTCCATAAAGGCAAGCATCGTAAACAAGGCTTCACCGTCGTGGTTGGCGCTACGGCCTAAAATGGATATTATGGTGTAACATGCAGTACAACTTGGTTTATTATTATTATCATTAGTAGTGGTAGTAGTAGTAGTAGTAGTCGTAGCAGTAGTAGTACTAGTAGCACTAGTAGCAGTAGTAGCAGTAGTAGTAGTAGTAGTAGTAGTAAACCATTCCAACTAAAACCAATGTTGTTTAGGGCCGATCGATACAATATTTAATTGTCCAATACCATAATTTGGGTTGTTGCTCGCTTCTTCCACTAGTCCCTCGAACCCTCAAGTCTTGTGGCCATTTTAAGAGTGCTTTATATGTTTTAAAGATTTGCATATTGTCATTATTGGTTGATTATTGGTTACTCTCTCACTTAATAGATTACAAGTTTTAAACAACGGACTGCTCCAAAGTCCGAGTGGGGATTGGCGGGGCACCCCACTGGTAGCAGGTGATACCTGCAGAGTCCTGTTTGCCTCCTGTGATTGGCCGGCCATGTTGTGTCACCACCTCGGAGCGTGACCAATCAATCGGTGACCAACGGCCAAAACCTGGTGTGGCCTGGCCAGTTTGCACTCGTGAAGAAGCGATTTTCTGGGGAATTTCACTGTACCTGTATGTAAGTGTGACGAAATAAAGTATGCTTACGTTTACGTGGGTCAAGCGACAGAACTAGACGAATATACGTTATTTACAAAATTTGCGAAAAATAAATAGCTGAAATAGCTCTTTTTTTTAGGTCGACCTTTGTTCACATTTTGAAGTTCATTCAGCTGAAGTTCATATCCACCATACAGCATTTGCAGGAAGTGAAACATTTCATGAGTTGCTCAGATTTCTGTCCGCGGAAATTGTCTGTTTTAGAATGTTTTGCCCTAACAGTCCCAATCTGTCATTTTAACCTTAACTTACACGGCTGCGGGCTACTATTCCTCCATCTGTTCCTCTGCAGCAATGAGGATGTTGAGATGCACGGCTTGTCAGCCACTGAACATGGCGTCAATAATGCATCGCCAGTGGAGCATAAGCTGCGATGAACAGGTTAATAATACATAGGCCACGACACCTTCACCATGATGAAGTGTGTCCTCTAATTCACCGAGTCCATATGGATGCCACAGACCTTCTGGCCACATCAAGGAAAATAGACTTGTTCCTTGCCGACCAAGTGCCAATTTAAGTAACAGATGGAGAACACACACACATGCCCTTCCTGAAAAGGTCGACAAGCCCTTAAAAGCCACGTTGGCCTTTACATTAAGAGATATTTTCAAGGTCTGTCTGTGTCTTCGCGAAAACGACTACGCCACCAACTGGTGATTACTGTACCTGGCAAGAGCATCTTGGCGCTATCCTGGACTCCAACATAAACTTCCTCAAACACATCAAGAAAATTTAAAAACAGCATAAAATGCAGTGTGGCCACCTTCAAGCATATCAGAAGACTAAAATATGAACCCAAGCAGATCAAAACAAAGGTTTGGGTTACACAACGTAAACCTGTATAATTTGAACAAAACAAAAACAAGCAGCACTGCCTCCTCAGCAGCACGAGGAGGCAGTGCAGACCGTGCGCGCTCCCGTGGGCTGAGGTGGGCGGTGAAGAGAAGCAGTGAAAAGAAGTGGCGAGTTAAACTTTTTTTGCTTTTACTTCATGTGGCTCTTAAGCCTCTTAATATCTGGCATGAACGAAATCTGAACGAGGTTTGAGCGCCGAATGACGAAATGGATGACACAAAAAAACATGGATGTTTTTGTCACTTCTAGTCAGTCACCCGAACCCGTGTGTGCGTCTTGTCATATTTTCGCTGTTGTGGAGTTATTTTTAGCTTGTCATTGTCCTGTCAGGATGTGGGGAAAAAGGCACGTTGACGAAATGTTTTTGTCAACGTCAGCATCGACGAAAACACTGAACAACACCATCCCCACTCAGTCCCAGCCCGCACATAGCGAGCTACCAGAACTGCACTTCATGGAAACTGTACCATCCCTAAAAGTTTTGCACAAAACTGCTTCACTTACCCAGCAACAAAGGAATGGAATGTTAAAAAGGCATTCATATGCAGAACATAGAGATATTAGTGCAGTAAACATACATTGTTAATAATAAATTAAGAAATTATCTTTTCAAAATACCAGCTTGAGCCTTGCTATAATCCGGCGGAGAATGAAAGGACACTTCACAGTTTGAATGTGCATCCAAGATCGCTCTGGAGGTTTATTCAGGAAATGCAAATTGATATATGGAACATGAAATCACTTTCAACCAATCATCAAAGAGTATTTCTCACAGCACCTTGAACATCCAATTACAAAACAGGATGGTTTGATTCATAATGTTATAAACCAATCAGCACAAGACAAGCTTTGGTCGACCATCACCGCTGGGTAAGGAGAGAGAGAGATAGCTTAGCTTTCGTTTCTAAGGAAAGCTTACAAAGAACGATTGTCTATTGTCAAAGCAGGTGCCTGCTAGTGGAAGGAGTACACTACAATGCTAACGCAGAACCACTCAATATGAGCCGTTGTCAAACTTGTGGTCGGAGAGCCACAGAGGCTATTAGGAAATGGCTATATATATTTTATGTATAACTTCAATATTTCTGACATACATACTTTAAAATGTGTTCTTATTGAGAATCATGTGTAACGTCTTTCATATCAAAATATTTGAAGTATGTGGTCATGATGTGGTCAGGTGCTGATTTATCTCTTTATCATAGACATCCCCCCCCCTGATGTTTAAAGACAGTCTATGTAGTAGGACAGTCTATGTACAAGCACAGTCTTTATACAAGACAGTCTATGTAGCAGAACAGTCTATGTATATTGGATGTGAGTGCCCAACTGACTGTGCCCAGAGATGCAGACTCGAGTCAAAAGACTCGACTCGCGAGTCACTCGAGTCACCAAAAACGGGACTCGAGACTGGAATCTAGGTCAATGACTCTCGACTCTTGACGAGTATTTGACGAGTCTTTCCCTCTTTTTCGGCTTAAAAAAATCCATTCTTTTGTGCTTCCTTTCCATCATTCCATGCATGCTCAGACAACTGTCGATCACCGTTAAACAATAGAAAAAATGACTCGAGACTCGACTCTGACTCTACCCTAAAGACTCAAACTCGTGAGTTTGGGACTCGTGTACATCTCTGACTGTGCCACAGAGCCAGGACCTAAAGTGCACATTGTAATGTGGTCACTGACCTGGCATCATGTTGTTGTGCTTCTCTGTGAAGAGACAGCCAGCGGTGTGGGGTCAGAGGTTGAGCCAGTACCTGGTTCTGTTGGGCCGCAGCTGCCTCCTGCGCGGCTTTCTTCTCCCCCTGCTGCTGTCCCAGATCAATACACTGGTGGAAAAGCTGTGTCGACCGTGTCAGGTAAGAAAAAAAATAATAATTGATTAATCTGTTTGTTTTTTATGTCTTTTTGTTCCCTATTTGGAGCTTTGTTGAGGATTGGCTGGAAAAAGGGTGAAGAAGGGGGAGGAGACATACGGCAAAGATTTCGGGGAGGGGAGGCAAACCCACGATTCTGCGTGTCACACATATAACACTTGTGTGCTTCATAGTGTACTCACTCTTAACAGACAGAGCTACTGCGACCTTACTTTTTTCATGGTTTATTCCACAGCTTTATCATGTCCTCGTGGGTGTGGTCTGACTGGAGGGAGACCCAGTCAGACCACACCCATAAGGAAGTGATAAAGCTGTGGCGTCACCATGCCAACTGGACGCCACTCCTGAAGAAGGTCGCAGAATAGTGATCGAAACTGTAGAGGTATTTAAAAACCTTATTCCCGTCATGTAAATGAAAAAAGTAATTCAAAAAGTCAACCTCTTTGGCATGTGGCTATACTTTAGAACAGTACAAATATGTATCCTAAAGCAGTTCTTCATTATTATTATTATTCAGTAGTTGTGTAATTTACCTTTTGTTACTAATAAAGTATTCAGATTCTGATTCTGATGACGAATAGCTCCGCTAATATCCCTGTATGGGTGAGTTCTGTGAGGATCGTTCCATATGGTCATGAGAGCGCCAACCGTGTGCTGATTGCTGCCAGTGTTATTCCAGCTGGCATTGGCCGGTATAGGCGGGCAGCTGCACCGCTGAAATTATGCTATTCATTACATCAACACACTTGGCTGTTGGAGCCTGAATGAGGCACAACATAATACTTTTCTACCAGCACTTCCATACACGCTTGTTTGACACTCGGAACAAAAGCAATTTTATGCGGAGTTGGGGTCGCAGCCAGGTACTGGAGCTGCATGGTTGTGTTATGTGTTATTCCTACTAGCACGTAATGTGACTTTAACTGAAGAATTTTATATAGCGTATTTATTTATTTATCTATTTATTTATCTATTATTTTAGTTCCTGCATCAAGCAGGTTAAGTTTTCGGTCGCATTGGTTTGTTGGTTGCTTGGTTCGTTTGTCCCCATGATAACTGAAAAAGTTCTGCATGGATCTGGAAGAGAATTTTGCAGAGTTGTACCAATGGTAGAAGGGATTAAATTGGTGCATTTCTGTAGCCTATAAGCAGCATAATCATACTTACACCAACTTACCGATAGATCGCTGACCGCCTTGCCGCGGTCATGTGACCAGACTTTCGGGTCGCAAGGGCCGCTGGGAAGTGTAGTTGGCTTGTGCTGAGCATGTTCGTCGGTGGCGTCATTCATAATCGCGCTACTCTAGGAGTACTTGCATTGATGCCACACATACTGCTAGCACTAAAAGTACTATTTTTGCATCACTACGGCTCAGGTTTGCAAAGATCATGGTCTTTGAGAGTTGTGCTGGTCTTGTGTTTTAAACTCATCCTGCCAATGTTGTGAAAAGAAGGAAAGGACCTCAGGATCAGAAGTCATCATGAGTAGTTCATTGAAACTGGCATAGTTTCACCGTTACAAGCAATCCTAACTGCAAGCTGACTGAAGTGAGTTTTAAACACAAGCAGGTCACACCCCTTAACCGAATAAAGGCCTATTCATGGGGCTGATTATGTACTGAATCTGTCCGTACATTCCCCGCGTTGCCGCCTTCATACGTCTGTGCGTATTTTATGTTAAATTATGCAATAACAGAACATTTCCTCTTGGTGGCAGAATTGGCGCCCACACAAAAAAAATAAAATGAAATATTTCTGTTTGGCTGTGGGTACACATATCTTTCTCTGATTGCAACCCAGTTTCATTTCACGGCATTGCCGGACCTTCCCAGAGCCTCGCTTATTTGTTTAAAATCTGTTTTGGAGTTTTCGTTTGTCCCTGTGACCGGGACTCAAATTTGTGTGTCAAGTTGTGTGGAAGCTGAGGTCTTGTATATGATCAGGAGGATGTGTTCAGAGACACAACTCAACAAGGCAACAACATAATTAAAACTAAACATGACACTATGTGATACTACACCACTCATTACATGTGTTTTGCCCCTTCACTGCATGTTGCATCTTGTTGCGTCAGAGCACTTCTGTTATCTAATAAGACTCACTTCATATCTACCAGCGCAAAAAAAAAAACAAGAGCTGTTCGGCAGGTTAAATTGCATTGAAAATGTGCTGAGTTCACTTGGGTATCCCCACTACTAACAATTATTAACTTCTTTGCGGCACGGGATGGACGCAGTTCAATTTGTTCTTGTTAAACTGCAATTGTGACCTGCTAGCAAACGTGTCCTATAGATGAGTTCGGCAGGTATTTCCGGTCTCTGAAAGTCACGTCCGGTGCCATTTGTTTAGACGTGTTTTGGACTATTTTTCAACATGTATATTCGGTGGGAACACACACCTACAGGGTTATTTAAAACGGATAGTGGTAACTTGCGGTGTGCTATTCCACACCCCAAATGCTCCTCTGCGGATCTGCGACCCACAAATGCATGATTTAATAATCAGTGCAACTATTTCCATTTTCTCATTCCTTTTGGAATAACTAGAAGAAGCAGCCAGCCTATTGGTCCAGAAGAACATGTGACCACTCGGTGAGTAGGTCGGATTTTGACTGTATTTCATCAATTATTTAAACAAAATTATGAACGGAGTGGATGGGGTGATGTGTAACTGGTCACAGAACGAAACCTGGTGGTTGGATTTTGAACTGGTGTGCGTTTTCTGTGTTTTGTGTGCCCGGACCTCGGTCCAGCACCAGAGTTGGCATAGGCAACAATAAGGCACCGGAAGTGATGTGTTTTGCACGTAAACCCGTCTATTGCTACGAGCATACACGTAATTTCCCACATGTGGATGTTTCTCATCATGCGGATGACTCTTCGAGCCAGCCTGTTCATGAATGACACATCAGGCACTGAGCTACGACACCATCTCTGCTTCATGATCAGCTGTGATCGGTCCCGTGTGGTGATTGACTGGTTGTGTGGAGCAGTGTAGTGGTGGAAATAGGGGTTGATGATCGACAGCAATACACAACATTCATATGATGCTCCAACAAACACACACATACACACATACAGGAGCTCTGAAGATGGACGGTCATTGGTATTTTCCTCTGCTGCCCTATCTGGCTGTGTACATGTACACACACACACACACATGCAGACACACACACATACATACAAACACCCACATGCAGACACACACACATACATACAAACACACACATGCACACACACACACACACACACACACACACACACACACATACACACACATACACACACACACACACATACACATACAGGTACACACACACACACACACACACAGACACACTCACACACGCAGACACACCCACACAAACACATACAGACACACACACACACGCACACACACACATACATACGAACACACACATAAACAGACACACACACATAAAC